>PVHY01003229.1:0-111454 GCA_004024945.1 Uropsilus gracilis
GGAGCTGAAAGCAGAGAGCAGTTGGCTGGCTTTTGCATATCAATGGTAAAGGTGATCAGTGAAAATGCTAATGAAGAGTGTGTAGCCTGCTTTGTAGAGAGTAGCAGGCAAATAAGAGTATCCAGTTAAGGTTAAAGGTAATTGCAGTTAAGTACTGTTTGTAGCCTGCTTTGGAGAGAGAAGCAGGCGGATAGGGGTAGACAGTTAAATAAAGTCAGAAAATCTCTTTTTTACCCACTTTCAGAGATACTGTACTTAGGATCAATAAAAAACTAATGATTAACAAAATAATCATTCATGCATAACTATCACCCAAGTGCACTATCTGTATCTTTGTTTAACATGAACACAAATCACTATATGTAACAGCCTTTGGGATTCACTTGCCAGTAATTTCAGTCACTATTTCTCTCTTTTACTGACTACAACAATAAAACAATTCACAAAATGGAACTATTTTCAAAGATAATTAACTCACTTCTTGTGAAGGAACTCTCCAGCTGCTACAGCAACAGGGCGATGGGCCGAGTACACCAAGTGGTAAACATTTTCACAATCTTCATTGGAAAGAGCTTCCTCACTTCCACTGAAAAATTCAGAAAATAACACAAGTCAAACAAATAAGTACTTTAACTCTACTTTTATTGATATTTTTTAAAGTTTAAAGTTCAAGGGATATTAATTTTATTTTCATTTCCTTTTAATCTACTTTGAAAGCAACATTTCTCTTTATAAAATCGGCTATTATATAAAAATCAGAAAATAGAGATAAAATAAGTAAATGAGAAATGTCCAAAAGTCTTCACTCATATACCCATACATAACTGTTGATATCTTGGAATATACATTTGCCCAAATTAGCTCAAGTTATTTAACTACACTTAAGGTTTCTGTCCACAGTTTCTGGGAATAGATTTGTATGTGTCTCGTCACTAAATTTTAATTATGCTACGAAATTGTTCTTTCTAGAATAGTCTTTTTAATTATACTTTATCATGACATTAAAATACCTGTTAGTCCTTTTTCTACATAAAACAATTTCAGTAGTTACTGTACTTTTACAAACACAAATTTCCCCTTTCCACAAAAGTATTCTTAACAGTTTGAGTCACACTTTGCCTGAAGATGTTTCCCCTCTGGACCTGCCCCAAAGAAAGAGACACATATTTCCTCTCTAAATACTCTTAGAAGTGTCTTATATCGCAGAGCATGGTGTCGTCTGCCTGTAGTCCAAGCTCTGGGAGACAAGAGGCCTGGAATCACCTAACTTCACGGGTTTGAGACTACCCTGGGCAACAAAGCGAGACCTGGTCTCGAAAAAAGCAGCCAGGTATGGTGGCGGGCGCCTGAAATCCTAGCTACCTGGGAGGCTGAAGCTGGGGATCACTTGAATTGGCAGGATTGAGAATGATAGGGTGTGCTACCCCCCCCCCCCACTGTCTCCTACTTAAGATTGCAGATTTCAAGGACAGATGCTAAAATGTGAGAATAATCTTAGTTGGAATTTCCTTCAGGGAGAGGTGGAGGGAGAAAGAAGTGAAATGGTTCAATGTGAAACAGGTTTCCTGGAAGGCGTGGAAATCAGGGTATATAAAGGTGTGCAAACAAAGAGAGGGATTCGAATTTAGATGTGAGCCATGTGGACAAGGCCAGGCCTGTGGGCCTGTAGCCTTTGGCTGGCCCAGGCTGGCAGCATGTGTGCGAAATGCAGTTAAGGAGTTTGCAGATTTGAACTCCAGGTTGGAGCTTATTTTGCTGAGTTTAACTTGTGTCTGCGAGAAGCCATGCAAAAGTTAGGTCTGAAAAGAAAGTGAACTTGGCTGGGTCCGATACCATGAAGTTCCTGCTACCTGAAGACGACGAGAAGGCAGTGTGGAAGACAAGGAGAAGCACGCCAAAGGAGCGTCCCAAAGAAAGATGTCTTCAAACACGTGGAGAGGAACTCTGGCTGGCTGACATTGGTGAGATGATCAGGACTGAGAGACTGAGGATTTTTGGGCAATCTGGGAAAGGACTTTGGACAATGCTGAGAAAGGTTTTCGACAATGTTAAAGTAATCTGAGTCTTACTTACATCACTTTGTTAGAAATAAATTAGTCTGTACTGATAGTCTTGCATTGGTTTGGTATTTTGGCTGAGAAGGCTGGGGATGGTGGAAAGAACCTACAAGTGTAGTTTAAACTGTCTTTAAGTTTTTTTTCTTCTGCAGTTTTTGGAGCTGAAGGCAGAGAGCAGCTGGCTGGCTTTTGCATATCAGTGTTAAAGGTGATCAGTGTAAATGTTAATGAACAGTGTGTAGGGTGCTTCCTAGGGAGAAAAGCAGGCCTAGGTGTGGTGGCCTCAAGGTAAAGGTAAATGGCCTGTTTGTAGCCTACTTTGTAGAGAGAAGCAGGCAGGTGTTCAAGGTTAAGATAAAGGTTTTAAAGGTAAATGGCCAGCTTGTAGCCTGCTTCCTAGAGATAGAAGCAGGCATAGGTGTATCAACTTAAAGTTAAAGGCAATTGTTTCTGTAAACTGTTTGGAGCCTGCTTCTGAGAGGGAGAAGCAGGCCTGTATGTGTTTCAAGTTAAGTTAAAAAGTCTTCTTGGGGTCAACCACTTTCAGGACTACCCAGGGCAACGTAGTGAGAACTAGTCTCAAAAAAAAAAAGTGTCTTTATATAACCATAGATTAATAACAACTGTGTGAACTATGGAATTCTTGAGCTTATACAGGTTTTTGAAAAGATGTAGGGGTATGAAATCCTTCCTCAGAATTCAATCCTGGTGATGCCTCAGAAACCAAGCAATCTGTCAGATAAAAATTAGGGAGATCTTTGCAAGGAAAGAAGGTAGTTGCATCAAATATGAGGGAGAAACACACTGCAGATCTGAATAAAAAAGTGCCAGATATCAAGGAGGGAAAATAGGTTAAAAGCACTGTCTAAACTAGTCTACTCTACCCCCCATTAACAAAAGCTTTTGTAATTCTACTGTGAAGAAAATAGTATCAGAGGAGTGGGTACCAATAGGGTTGTGGCTAGAACTAGCACAAGGAAATTAACAATAAGGTATAATCAAACTGACCCCGTCACAAATTAGCTGATATAATATAGTCTTTCCATATCCTGGGGGTTATAAGATTACAACTGAAGGATCACAAGGAAGGATTTACAGATTAAAATTAAAAGCTTGGTATCATGAAGGAGAAGTGTTCTTTTCCGCGCCCAACTCACCCCCATGAATTATAAAGGATGGGCACAAAGCTAAGGCCTGTTTTAATGTCTTCACCCAATTATGCACCATTAGCTTAGTTAGCTTATGCCAACCTCTACCAGAAAGTTAAAACTGATTTTAAAAAAATTTTTATTAACATATCTCAGGAACCCAAATTTACAAGAAAATGAAATAATCTATACCAAAAAGAATTAACAGATGAACAGAAAAAGATAAAGAGGTAGGATATGGTGTTACATTTTTATGATATTTGTGTGACTTCATTAAAACTGTTATTTCTTTTATTATAGGTGACTTGCCTCTCCTGGCAAGATTTGCTAGAGATCCAACAAGTCAAGAAAAATAAGGCCAGATCATTTCATGCAACTGCAATAAGAAAGTGGAAATCTGGTCTTATAATCCTTCTCTCATCACTCACCAAAATATGTAATAAATAGAAATTAGGGAACTTAGCCATACAATGGGTAGAAAGATGTCAGAATGTTGTGGTACTCTGAAACCTAGCATCCAAGCGAAACATAGAGTCCAAGTGAAACTGAACTAACTTTCAGAGACTCACTACAAAAAAATTCATAAACACCCCTTACAATGGTAAGTGTTACTATGGTTAAGTGTAGGAAATGGTAACTGGTGTAGGGCTTAAAAGGTCTAAACATGAAAGGCTGACTGCTGGAGCAACTCAAGGTAGTAGATTATGAGAGGGCTACAAGGAGAGTGAATCATACTTCCTCCATCCATAAATGGTCTATGAGTCCTGTAGGCCAGATATGGAATACTCAAAGACCTTTGGTCTGAATAGTTTTAAGACCTTTCCTAACAAGACTACCTAGCAAACAACTTGAACAGAAGAATCCTAAAGCCAGGGATGGAATAACAGTGAGCAGTCAGAGGAGGCACTGTCTTCTCTAGGGGACTGTACGCACAGACTTCTAGTGGTAGGGTAGCTCTGTAAGGGATTCAAAAAAGGGCCAATGTATCTAATGAGTTAGGGCATTTGACATGAGTAGAGCATCACACGTTTCTTTTAAAATCAAATATCATCGGTCCATATATCCTCTAATGCAAATGCAGGAAGAACAGCAAAAATACTTTTGAAACTAGACAAACCATTTTCTAAACTCTCGATCAACATATTTTTGCCAAACAAAGTTTTAGATGCCTTGAAAACACTTAAGTAAACCAGCAGGAAAAGATAAAATTGGAAAAATCTTGAGATAATTACTCTTTTCTGGAAATTAGGGAAGAAATATCAAAGGAAAGTTTACTCCTCTTTACAGGTTAAACACTGAAACAAAACAAAGAGGGAGGTGAAAAAAAAAAATCAACCTATACCCTTAATATCAATCTTAAATCTGATACAACTTCAAAGAAACAGGTAGGTAGGTGGAATGTCAGGGTACCTTTTTTTGTTTAGGGGAAAGATACTGATAAATTTGTGAGACTTAAAAGGAAAATATAAGTAAGGGAGATTAAACACTTAAGATTAAAAAAGGCAAAAACACTTCAAAAATAAGACTGGTATGTAAGAATTAAATGAACATTATCAGATGTACAATTAAACACATAGATATAAACATATATACTTGAAAAGTATAAAAAACAACAACCTAGAAGGAAATACAAGCCAACAATAGTAGTTTAAGAATTTAACACATTCCCTTTAAAGAATAAGGAAATGAGCTGGGCAAGGTGGTATGGCACCTGTAATTCCAGCACCTTGGGAGGCCAGGGTTGGAGACTACCCCAGGCAACACAGTAGACTCCCAGCAACCTCCCAGCTGGGAGGTTGAGGCTAGGAATCACTTGAGTCAGTGGGTGCAGTACTACCCTGGGCAACATAACGAGACCTAGTCTCTTATAAAATAAACAAACAAACAAAAAAAAGAAATGAGCAGAGATCAGATAATTTGTATGACATATAAATTCAAAGTAGTAATTAAGCATATAAACTACAACCACAAATTAAATTTTTTTTGAGACTAGGTCTTGCTATTTTTTGCCTGTGGAACCACAGGCTCATGTTGCCCAGGGTACCACAGACTCAAGCAATCCCCAGACTCAGCTTCCCAGGTAGCTGGGATTACAGGCACGTGCCACCACACCCAGCTATTTTTTTGGTACTAGGTCTTATTACGTGCCTCTGGCGGGACTCAAACCATGATCCCTGGCCCTGGCCTAGGCTTCCTAGGCTGCCACTTACAGACATGTGCCCACCATGCCCAGCCCATAAAATAATTTTCTTAAAAATATTTAGAAAATCCAGAGAATTGACCAAATCATTCAGAACACAATCTCATATAACACATCCAATAGAAAACATTATTATATTATCATAAACTAGAAAACAGACATTATCAATAATGTATGAAAATACAGTCCACACATTTAGTAGACATATAATAAAGGTATATTTATTATTCAAAAAGTAATTATTAGAAAACAAGAAATAGCCGGGCACGGTGGCTTGTGCCTGTAAGCTTCAGCCTATGAAGCAGCTGGGGCTAGGGATCTCGGTTCGAGTCCCTCCTGGGGCCTGTAGGGAGACCTAGTTCCAAAAAAATAGCTGGGCGTGGTGGTGCCTGCCTGTAATCCCAGCTACCTGGGAAGCTGAGGCTGGAGATTGCTTGAGTCTGTGGTACCCCGGGCAACATGAGTCTGCGGTTCCGCGGGCAAAAATAGAGAGACCTAGTCTCCAAAAAGAAAACAAGAGATGAATGAGCCAAACAAAGCTAGTTGCTAATTCCTTGAAAAGTTATTAAGATAGATAAACCTCTAACATAATTGATCAAGAAAATGATACAAATAAAACGGAAAAGAGGAATAAAATAACTTTTAGAGTCATAAAGATAGCATAAATTAAATTTGAAAATTGACATAAAATTAATACATTTTAGAAGAAAGTAAAACTGACATGGATTTAATAAAAGAATTCCTTTCTCTCATGAAACTTTCAGATAGAAGAGGACCAGAAATGAATAAAGGCATTTTATGAAGGGAATATTATGAAGGGAATATTCAATATCATTTGAAGTCAAACAAAGGACAAGAAATATTATATTTATAAAACATCAATGAGAAAATCCTAAATAAAGTATTAAAAATAACATTTAAACAAAATACAATGAAAATAAAAATACCATGTTCAAATAAGATTTATTCTAACATCCGGGCCACGACCCTACATAGGGAGGAACCAGTGTGAGGGCAGGATGGAGCCTTGAGCCCTGCCACCAGCATGCAGCCACATGGCTGCTTGCATACCAGGGGACCTGGATCATCGCAGCCCTTCCCAGTAGGGAACAAAGGCAATGAGGAATCCCAGGTAGGACCCCTGTGATGGAGAGCCGGGGGGGGGGGGGGGGGGGGGGGGGGGTGTCTGGGTAGACTCTTAGCTCCACTCACCAGTGGATGGTTGCAAGAGGCAGCCATTTGCCAGTATGGAGGGCCATGGCATGGTCCAGTCAAGCCCCTACCCCAAGGGGGCTTGGGACTGGGCCTGCCAGACCATCCGACCCCCACACAGGGAAGAACCAGTGTGGGATAGGGAGGTGTAGGATGCCCCTTCCACTTCACTCTCACTCCAGCTCATATTCAGGAGGAAGAAAAAGAACACAAATAATACAAACACCATCATAGAATGGGTGAGGGATCAGGAAAATGACCAGCCCATACATCTGAGCAGGACATATGAGAGGGAATATCGAGAGAACCAGTGCATGTGGGACTGGAGAAACAATTATGGAGACAAGATATCAGGAATCAATACCTAAACACTAACCAGGTCTGGAGGAACCAAAATCTCATATCTGAGACACCATCTAAGAGAGCAAAGAGAGAAAGGTCACAGAGTCAGGCAATGGCCTCGCAGCAAAGCTGCAAACTGAGGGAGAGGAGATGATCTACTATGGCCATTCCCAGACACTTGTATCCATGGAGAAACTTCACCAACAACGGTGGGGGGTGAGGCCCCTGAACCAGATGCCAGAACTAGAAGGTGAAGAAGCAAAATTACAGAGAATGGAGTGGAGAAGATACAAATAAAAGTAGACTAGCTGCCCAACAGAAGGTTTAGACTGAAAATCTACCCACACGGTTCACCTTGTCCCAAGATTAGAGTCCCTCACCAGTGAAAGGACACTACCACAGGAAGTAAAGAGACTAATGGACTTAACACAGATTAACAAACAATAAAGAGAGAGGGGTTTGAGTGAAGGGGGAGCAGAGTGAGGGGGCGGTAACCCAATAACCAATTACTGAGGCTGTGATTTAAAGAATAAAAATAAACTTAAAAAAAAAAAAACCTATTCTAGAAATGCAAGGTTGGCTTACTTACCATTGGACCAACCTATCAGTTTGATTCACATTCATCAATGAATGTTGTATATAGAAAATAGCATAATAATTAAAGGCTTCGTTGTCTCAATAATGATCAACTAGAAAATTATACTAAATAACAATCACATAACACAAAACAAAGAGCTAACCTAAAAATGTGTAATATTACTATAAAAATTTTAAAGGCTTAATGAGATTCAAATAAATGCATGTTTTCAGGCAAAAATGATAATCATAAAGAAGCCAGTTTCCTAAATCTATAACAATATTTAGTGTAGTTTTAATATTTAAAATATGAATCAAAGATTTTCAGGAATTAAACACATACACTGGAAAAAAGGGATTTTTAAAATGCATTATAAAAAGAAAGGCAAAGCAAAGGGAACCACCAAGCAAGATAAGGCCATATTTAGAATGCATTACATACACAATATTATAATGCTACAATAATAGAGTATGACACTAAAGAAAAAAGCAAAAACAGTAAAAGTAACAAAAGAGCCCAGCATAAAAATTTGGTTCTGATAGATGTGGTATCAAAAAGTAGGAAGGGGAGCGTTTGCAATAATTTCCCTAACATGTATATTTGTTCATATTGTTTTTTTCTATTCCTTAGTCAAAGTTCTTCAGATGAAACTATTTTACAATCTTTATCATAGTAAGGAAAGAGTTTAAGACCCTATTTCCTTTCTTTTAGTTCTATACCATTCCAAAGGAGACTATTTGAAAAGCCGATATCCCTTTTGAAGCCTTGTTTCTGCTTTGTTTTTCTCTAGTACAAAGGCGTATTACTTTAAGATTTCTTCTGGACTGCATAAAAGAACTTTCATATGAAGCAAAAAGGTTTAAGAGACAAGTAAGAAACAAAAGATGGGAACAAAAACCATTTTCTTAAACAAAACTTCAAATGTGAACGAAGTTATAAGACTACACATTATGATTATATAGGTGAAGTACAGCAATACTGCTGTGGTCAAGATAAGAGGAAAATTAAAATGAAATAATAAATATACTTACTGAAGTATCAGCGTAACCAATCGAATAGCCTCCACAGCGACATCATATTCCTTATCAAGTGTCATTGATACAATGCGATCCTGAAAAAAGGTTGGAACTCAAACCAATCAAGAGCAGAAAATAAGTTGGGACATATTTCAGATAATGTCTCAGGAAATACACTGAAGACTTTCTCTTCAAGACAGAAAGCTTTTCTCAAGTTCTTGAAATCATATTATCATTTTCCTACTCACACATAAGAGTAGGAAACTACTCTGTTCATATGTAAACGTTTCTCATCAGTTGGCATTCCCTATATGATGATAAATTAACTTGCAAAACTAATGTTAATTATAAAAAACATCGAAAATCTTATATTTTTTAAGCAGAAGAGCCTTTTATCAAAAACAATAAATAACTGATAATAGCATCTTTTGTAAAGCAGAGGTTCATTCACCTATTTTTATACAGGTTTACTTAAAGAATATGTAGGAGAGTGTTAACTAAACATGTTATGCCAATTCATTTGGTGAATTAGTTACAAATAGCATTTTTAAAGTGAAAAATAAGATAAGCCAACAATTCTTAATGCTTACCTTAAAACGGTTAGTGAATAGCTCCAATTTGGGGAATAATTCTCTATTGGTATACAAACTCTGTAGCGCTTTTAAACATTTCAGCCTGACTTCTCCTTGCTGACACACAAATAAAAACACAACAGAAGCAGTCAATTCCATGTTATAAAGGTTGAAAAGAATTTCAAGTCTTTATGAAGATGAAAGTAATTTTCCTCAATCATTTATTTCACTTCTATTTACTACCATTGTAATGCAACACGGTGAAACGAAGCAACTGTATAGTCTGTGTTGTATGGCTATTCAACTAAAAATGTACTGAGAAACCCTTAGTGACATGACAGTAAGCTACGCCTTTTCAAACATTATCAATTCTGATTCAATATGGCATGATTCTCACAAAATCCTATGGATGGTACTTTGAGAAAATCTTTAACTTTTTATTTTAATTAGTGAAGGGTATGCTAATTTGTTCTCTATACAACTGCTGAACAATTCTGTAGAAAAACCCAATTTTGTATAAAAGGGTTATTGTTTATTTATTTAACAAATATTTAACAGGCAATTTTTACATTTTAGAAAGAGCAGTTCAGAAAACAGGTATAACAAGTGGAATGTTTAACAGGGGCAGAAAAAATGGAGTGAAAAGTCCTGGAGCTGCTATTTACTAGTGGAATATCTTTAGTAAAGCCATTAACTTGGAGAAGATGTGGTCATCAAAGTGCATTCAAGATGATTTAGAAATTTAGCCACTCTCAAGGATTCAAAGAACAAGGGTTTATGTTCACAAAAATCAACCTGCTCTGACAATGGGAATCTAAGTTCTGGAATTATAAAGAGATAGCAACTTCACATGATTCTTTTAAGGATTAAAAATAGGAGTATGCCTGTACAAGTTTTAATAAATAACCAAATTTGGGAGATGGAATCCTGAATTACTGTATTTTCTAGATTTCTGTGATGCACATCTTCAAATGGAATTTTTCAAGCTACCAATGAGATGCCATTGAACTCAATATTGCAGCTAAGGAAAGTGTACAATCACTCTCTTGCAAGCTGATTTAAGGCGGCTCCAGCAACTACTTTATGAAATGTTTGTTATAAGTCTCTGGCACATATGAGAAACCTCAGGTACCTGTAGCATATGTTGCTTCACCACCCCAATCCTTTATCTCCTAATACAGGAAATTGATTCTCTCACTTCCTCCCATGTTGACTGTTAATGACTCATGTCTTTCCCTAGAAAAATACTTGTGGTCAAAAAGAATCACCTGCACAGAGGTTTCTGGGAGCTTGCTTCTCCAGTTCATACCTTTTCCTTTCTCTAGGCTGAGGTCCATAGTCAGTATGAAATGATACAGTATGGGCTAACCTTAACTCAAGGCAGAACAATTTCTGAAGTACAACTTATTATTCAAAGCAACTTAGAGGGTCATGCTGAAACAAGACTTTTTTTTTTTAATGTAAAAACTGCCCTTTATTTTATAACCACACAGAAACAACAACAATACCTTTATCTAGTTTCATAGTTAACTTATTATCTTACACATTTTATAGGTTTATTTGCATTAAGATCCAAATGCGAGTCAGATAGAAAGGGACAGAAACCAAATGGTTTCACTAATATATGGTCAACCAAATGAAACTGCACAAGGGGAGAATGGGGACCAGCTGGAGCGGGCAGGAAGGGGAGATGGTGGGTGACCCCCAGGGACTGAAATGATGTGAAATATATATAAATAAAAAAATTATTTAAAAAAAAAAAAAAGATCCAAATGCTGCAATTAGTAATCTCTTAAGTCTCTTTTCAATATATATTTTTTTCCTTTTAAATTTTGTGTTGTATAAACCAAATCCTTTGTTCTGAGTTGTACCCATTTGAATTTTGTCATTTACTATGTTACTCTGTTCTCTGTATTTTCTGCAAAGTAGTAGTTAGATCTACCCTTCGTGAGATTCATATTTGATGTAAAACAAGTCTCCAGAAACCAGTCCTACTAATGTGTTTTGTGCTTTACCTTATTTTCCTTATAGGTTTTTCCTCAGAGTACAAACCTCAATTTATCACTAGCACAGATATCTCTGACTCATCTTGGCTTCTGGAAAATGTGACCTAAAAGGCTGGTATCACAAATAACCCTAGGAAGCAAACTTAGATGATGGGATTGATTTTGACGCTGAATCACTCGAAGGATGGATTACTCCGAGGAAGACCTATTGCTGGGCCCTACATTGATAATATGTCTCTATTATAGGACAGTATTTGTTTGTAAAGGATAAACACTTAGCTTGTACAACATTAGCTAGCATCTGAGGGAGCAAGATGAAGAGTAATTATAAGGAAAATGGAACTGAGTGGTTACTGAAAATAGTCTTGAGATGGTAAAAAGAGAAACTAATAGGCTAAGTAACCAAAATAAGTGTAAAGCTGGTGATTCCTTTTTGGTAACTAAAGACAGAATTGATCACACTGAAGACAATTTTAAAGGTGGCAGATTTCAAGAGACTATGTGTCAAGCAAATCTCATGACAAAATCTGGGTCATGTAAGCAAGAAGTTCAAGTATAAAGGATATTCTGTTGAATGCAGCTGAGAGTTTTGTCCTCTTGAGTAAGAAGATAAGGTTCGTGTCCCTTGTTAGAAGACAGCACGTTCTCCCCCACCCCACAGCCCCATCCCAGACTATATGGAAGGCTGAAGTGAAGCAAGTGCCCTAAGGACAATGCTAGAAGTCTTCCTAATCCTCTACCAACTTCCCCGTGTGGTTACCAGCCTAAGACAAAATTTTGAAATGAAAGGAGGAAGTACTGGGTCCATTAAAAAAGTAAAGGATTATGTTACAAGTGCTACAGGAAAAGACCAACCTGAACCAGCAAGAAGTAAGAGAATATGTTTGGGGGTAATTTCTGAAGATATTGGACAGAGGCATGGAATATGAAACAGGATATAGGTGTTATTTATTTATTTTTTTAAAAATATGGAACATGCTCCCTTGTCTCAGGGTTTAGAATACTCATAAGGGTCTTGAACATAACATAATACATTGATGGATGGCTCTTAGAGATGCCGGAATTGAAGGAAGGGAATTTAAAGACACAGGAAAATGAACTTGGCAGAAAGGATCTAGGAAGTAAACTCAGAAAGAGGACCCAAAGAATACTGTTTACCAAGGTAATGAAGAATACAGACTAGAGATGGAGGTGCTAGCATTACTGAGAAGTTCCACAATGGTTGTGTTTCAAAAGTAAGGGCCAACAGAAAGGAAAACTCAAAACAGAATTTAGCTTTCAGTAGAATAGTAGAGACAAAGTACTATCACCTATTAGATATAAGGGGGTCATACCATTTATAAAGGATTGATAAAGCAAAGCTAAAGGGCTGCCCATGGTGATCTCTAGAGATGTGTCATGAGATATAGTATTATTAGAGGTAAGACAAGGGTCAATAATGAAAGAACAAAAAACCAAGGACAGCTGTTCCAACCTAAAGCAGTATTCCATATCTAAGTTTCTCCTTTATTTCTTTCTAAGTACAGATTTGAAAATAAGGCCAAAAAAATTACTCTACCATCTAAGTTCACACAACTAATTAGGAGAACAAATGTATTAATGGAGTTTTAAACTTCAACTTATTCAGTGATATTTTCCAATCAACTTTTGATTTTTCTTCATTTTAGCATTTTAGGTACTATAATAATTTTATATATAATGGAACCCCAATACAGAGTAGTTGGTAAAAAAGGGCAACTGGAGTTTCATCTTACTAAGTTATTTCACAGTTTTCTAAAGTACTTTCCTATCTATCACTTTACGAGGTTATTAAATTCCTATACTGTGGGCAGGGCATGATATAAATGAAGGGGTTAAGGTTCCCAAATCTCTATTTGGGACAAAACCTTTATGCTCCTGTCAGAGGGAGTCCAACTTTTATAGGGCTTTTGGATATTGGTGTCCAAATGACAGTAATACTAGGTTCCTATAGAAGTAGAATTAAAAGAGTGGCTTTGGGTGGTTTGGAGGAAGGTGCAATTGCCTATGGGAGGAGAGTTCAAATGTTTTTGGACCTTCAGATGCTGATGACAGTGGTTCCCCTTACAGAGTACACAAAAAGTATTAACATTGGCTGTGGGCAACACTGAACATCATCAGTACTTCACAGGGATATGTACCACCAAGGAAGACGAATTAAGCGTAATGGTCCAGCTCCATTTCTAGCCACCTCCAGAATCACTCAAACTACATATTCAACAAATATACTGAAAACTATGGTGAGAAAAATATTCTGTTAACTGAAGTCTTAATACAAACAGAGGTACTGATACCCTCCCTGTTACAATTTAAGAATCCAGATTTGCAATAAGGAAGGCTTACAGAGCTAGGAGGTTGACTGATGATCACAGATTAAAAAAAAAACTGAAGTTCCAACTCTGATCCCAGTAGTCTGATATCATCTGGTATCACTATCACTGAATGGGAACCCTTAAGAGAAATAGTATGTTGGTACTGATTGGGCTATTTACTTATGCTTTTTACTAGATCCCCTTGCAGAATGAAGATGAAGATCAATTTAATCTATGGAATAACCCGCAATATAATTTTACTTTTCATATTCAGTAACACCTCTGCATCATGCCATCAGCAGACAGAGTTTGATCCAAGTCCTTAGAGAAATTTTAGCAATCCATTACATTAATGGAGGTGGAGGGAGGAGGTGATGAAAGAAGGTGTTAGGGGATAAAAATGTAGAATTTTAAATTTATTCTGCTAAAATGTTTGTCTTGTTGGAATTACAACAGTCTATAAAAGCATACTGTATAATTATAAGTCCTCTCACACATGAAAAATGTAATTGAATAAACCCGAGATGAAACTTATATGTTAAAATCATCAATTCCACATGAAGATCAAACAAAAAAAACATAAAATCAAATTTAGAATGTACTAGTTTGGAGAAAATAGTTTGAATTCAAGGGAAGAAAAATATTCAAGAAAAAAAAACCACTCTATTAACTAGATTTTCCTTTTTAGGAGGTGGTGATAAGAACCCCTTTGACTATCAATAAAGAATACCAGTAAGTATGAAGATGAGTGGCCAAACTTGAGATTACCCACATACACTCTGAACTTTGTCCTACAGAAAAGTGACCTGTAAAATTTCCTTAGAACTTTTTATTATGATTTATATAATTCTGAGGTTTTCAAAAATATTCTTGATACTTGGCATAAAGTTATTCGAGGAAGTTCTCTGTTTTTAATAAAAATGGCCAAATACATAAAGTCTTGAAATATTACCAAATTTGCCTTAGTTATCTGTGATACATTTAGCAACTCATTAACAATTCAAATTATGAAATGTACCAATTTCATATAAAGTGGTAAGATTTCCATATCTGTAAACAATTGGCAACTGAAATTATAGAATGTCACATCATTCAAAGTTAAAATTTTGATAATTTTTCACTGCATGGTAATTTTGAAAACTATCCATGACTCAATAAAGATTCCTCTGAAAGTTTTATCTAGGGTAGCAGATTTAGATATTTACATCAAATATCTTAGACTCCAACAAATGCTACTCAATTCAAAACACCATGATATGAGGCTGGAAAATTGAAAAAAAAAAAGAAATCTTACTAAATTTGTATATAAGAGAGAAATAAGGAGTCACTTTTGATTTGAAACTAGAAACAAGGTTAAATTAGATTCTTTGAATATCATTTTCTCTTAAAACTTTAGATGTAATAGGTTGTAATCTTGGGTTAATATAGCATTAGAACTAATAAAAGTCTTTAGATATGAGTCATCGTTTAAGCATGACCATACAGCAACATTAATTTCCTGTATCAACTTAAATTTCTATATTATCACAACATTTGAAAAACAAATTATGCAATTTTGATTGTTAGCATTCTTAAATCTAATATCTAGCTTATGTTCTATCAAAATCAAGAACAGAGAAACTTACCCTATCATGAAGAGTCCAGCCAACATATTTTAGGTAACTGTCATTTAGGAAGGCATCACTATACATTTTCATCCATACTCCAATTTCTTCAATACAAATAGCTCTAATCTCAGCAATAGCGTCACTAGAGGAGAAAGAGAAACTTTTCATTCCAAAGCTGGAATGCACTACAAATTCATTTTTAGCAAGCAATAAATACATTATTCCCAACACTGTATTCATCTAGGCATTCTTAAAGGCCTCCCACTTGAGTATTTTGATTTCTTTAAAAACTGCTGATAGGTTGTGTTACCTCTCTCCTCCACTGTTTTTTTGTTTAAGACTGCAGATTTTAAGGAGAGGTATGCTAAAATGTGAGAATGACCTTAGTCAAATTTTTTTTTAGAGAGATGCAGGGGGAGAAAAAAGTGAAATGGTTAAGGTGAAACAGGTTTTTTGGAAGGCGGGAAATTAGGATATATAAAGAGTGTGAAAACAAAAGAGGGGATTTTGATTTAGAGGCAATATGGAGATCGGATAGAGAGAGAGATGGAAATTGGCCATCTTGTAAAGATGTAAGCCATGTGAGCTTGGCCATGTGGCCACCGGGGGCCTGCAACCCTCGGCTGGCCCAGGCTGGCAGCATGTGTGCTGAATGCAGTTAAGGAGTTTGCAGATTTGAACTCCGTGTTGGAGTTTGTTTTGCTGAGTTTGACTTGTGTTTGAAGAGGCCGTGCAAAAGCTAGGCCTGAAAAGAAAGTGAACTTGACTGGGTTTGGTATAAAGTTTTTGCTACCTGAAGATGAGAAGCACGCCAAAGGAGAGCCTTATAGAAAGAAGTTTTTAAACACGTGGAGAGGAACTCTGGCTGACATTGGTGAGATGATTAAGACTGAGAGACTGAGGATTGCAGCCTGCTTCAAAAAAAAAAAAAAAAAGCAGGCCTGTATGTGTTTAAGTCACCAAGTCAAAAAGTCTTCTTCTTATACCCTGTTTCACTACTACCAAACTGGAAAAAGAAAAAAAAAAATTTAGAAGTCATTTTATTTTGAATCAATCGCTCTATTTTCACTGGGCATTTGGATGGCGTCTGGACTTTTTTGAAGGTTTCCAACTATTCTGGAATCAACAAGTATATTGAATCTCTTTAAGAAATAAGATTACCAGCATCCAAAAAGACAAGAAAAATGACACCAGAAAAATGTCAAGTTGAAAATTTTTAAGGATGATTACAAATCTTTATTAGCTAGCATACATTTAACAAATTATAAGAAAATAAGTTTCATGATTAAAATAAAAATTAGTAACAATAAGGCAAACTGTAAAAACCGGTATTATCCAAAATAAAAATGCACAATTGTTTAGACAAAACCCAAACCTTAAAATTATAGAGGTAATTCATATTTAATCAAAATAGGAACAAACTTGGTGACTTGTGCTATGAGGCTGAAGTAGAACCATGTTTCTTGGCTCCATGCTCAGACTGTTTTTAACCTCACTATAAGCATCCAACATAACTTCTTTGATAAGATTTTCCCACTCTAAAATCTAAAAACTAAAAAAATACAAAGTAAATATATTTACTGTATCTTTTAAAGGATTATTATCTCTAGGTACTAACAAGTCACATTAAATATAATAAAGGTTAATCTTAATTTTCTTTTGTAGAATAATATTCATGGCTTCTGATTTACTAAATGTATTTAAAATTTTAGGTAATTTTAAACTTTCCAATATACAAATGACAACAGTGTGTCAATTAGTGTGGAGTTAGCTAGAAAAGCAGCAATAATTAGGTAAAGTTATAATTAATGTAGGAGTTTTTCTTTTCTGAGAAAATGGTACTAGTACTCTTAATATATCATTCCCCGCTCTAATAAATCTTATTCCCTCTAAGTTCCTGGTATGGTTTATGAAAAAAAATATGAGAACCTTCCTCTTTTATTCATACCACTAATCACAAGCTGAGTTTCCCTATATTTTGCCTCTGGTTACAAACTTCTTTCATGAAGAGATTCTATAGCACAAAAGCTAACAGAATAGAACAATACATCCTAACTTCAAATCCTAAATATTATTTCAGGCTCTCTAGCTTTAGGCAAGTTACCTTCCTCTTTCTTCGTTTTCTGTAAAGAAAATAACTACCCAGAGCTCACAGTTACTGTGAGAATTAAAGCACTTAAATCAACTAAAAAAACTAAAAAATGGCCTGTGTACAGACATACTAAACTTTACAAAAATGTTCACTATTATAATCTGTTAATTATCATCAATTTAGACGTTTATAAACAATACAGTATAGTTTCACTACAACTTTCAAAGGATGGTTCTAGACCTTTAAATAGTGAGCATAAATGACTGAAGGACATTTCTTTCTATATATAAAAAAACCACTGACAAAGTTATAGAGGATAATGAGTATCTACTGCTCAGTTACGAAATGAAATATCGTATATACATTTTAGGAACATTTCTCTCCACATATAAATGACTATCCTTCATGCAAAGACATCATTCTTATTTGTATCTTTATGCCCTAACTGTCTATGTGTCTATTAGTTTTACATAATCTGAAATTTAATATAGATAATATGCTAATATTCTCAGATTTGGTTTTTTTGTAAATCATGTTTCACAATATTTATATAGCTCCACCATATTAACTAACTGATGTTCAATAATCTTTTTTATTATATAAATAATCTATTTATATATATAAATCACTGTAAGCCCTGGGGGTCCAAGATAGCCTCTTCAATAAAGGGTGCTGGGAAAATTGGACTAACACATGCAAAAAAATGGACCAAGACAACTCCCTCACAGCATGTACAAAAACCAATTCAAAATGGATAAAAAACTTAGATGTCAGACTTGAAACCATCACATACATGCAGGAAAACTTGGGCAAAACCGTCCAAGAATTATAACTCAGAAACTCAGTATTTCTTTTTATAAATATATCACAAAGTATTTACACACACTCTCATTGGTAGATAGTAAGACTAAATCCAAGTTTTTCTGTTACTAACAACGAATATTCTTGCATGTGTCCTGTGCACTTGCTTCCCTAGGGCAGTGTTTTTCCAAGAGAGCATCGTTACCTACTAATACATTATGAATTAAATCTAGTAAGCAGCAACAAAAACAGAAATTTCCTATTTAGGATAGTAAATACCAAATATTTCACATGCATAAGACAAAAAAAGCATTTTTTCTTGGAATTGCTGTATAGCTGATGTAGGACATTATCAACTAATTACTTTTAACATTAGATATTAATAATGTTAATTAAAAAACACTGCTAATTAATAATTTTCTCCAAAAATGAGTGTTTCCCATCCTTTCCAGATACTTGATATCATTTTTACATTAAAATTTCCATTTCTATGAATTGGAGATTCATGTATTTTTGTCTTCTACTTGCCTGTCTAAATGAAAACAAATGATAGCAGCAATTTATAAATAAATTGCCCTCCTCCAAAACTAAAATGCCATCATAAGACCCAAATCACTATCTTAGCTCTGTCAGTATTAGAAAGTTAGTCACCTCTCAGTGATACATTATGCTTATTACCTCAGTAAAAATCAACCCCAACAACAAAAGACTAGTTTTTGTTAATCATATAATCTCAGGGAAGCAGGCTTAGGACAAAATAAACAGGTATAGTAATGCCTACAGTGATTACGACTACACACACATACCATATATAAAAATCATTTTTCCATTCATTACCACTTGTATTACCAATATGGGTGGCTAACTTCCAAGAATAAAAAATACAAAGGAATTAGATGTATTTCAGGAGGAAATTCTTGTTCAAAATCCTTTTTTTATAGAACCAGAACCATTTACTATTTTGTAAAATCATCATTATATCTATCTCTAACTTATAGTGCCCTTTTGTCTCATCTACCAAAGCTTTTAACCTTGGAACACAGCTCCATTCTGTATGGATTGCTAATATTTTTATAAAATTTATTTTCTTGGAATCTCAGTACTTTCCAACTTTTGAACACTGTAATAACTCTGACTTTAAAAAAATATAAAGTTTATTGGTATCAATTTTAGACTTGAAATTTCATTATGTATTGTGAGATTGCTGATTCTGCTATTAAAAGTAGCTAGGAGATTTGTCTAATTGGATTGTAGAATTCCACTTTATTTTGCGTGGGGACACCACACTGCTAGAGTAACCATTCTCTACAGGGAATCACAGACCATAATTACACTGTATAGACAGATTGCAACTTTTATATATATATATATATATATGGTTGTTTTAAAATACATCCACAAATTCTTTGCTAATATTCCTTTAACTATACACAAATCCCTCTTGAGTTTGGTAATTTGTCTCAAACAAGAAATAATATGCTGAAAATAGTATGTTTTAACAAACAGAACAAAGAGGTTATAATTTCTGCTTTGTTTTTTCTTTTTTTGATTATTTTCTCTGGAGAAAATCAACTGCCATTTATAAAGCACATTCTTCAAGACTACCCCAGGCAACATAGCAAGACCTAGTCTCATAAAAACAGCCACGAACAGTGGCGGGTGCCTGTAATCTCAGCTATGTGGGAAGCTGAGGCTGGGGATTGCTTGAGTCCGCAGGATTGGGACTACCCCAGGCAACACAGTGAGACCTAGTCTCAAAATTAAATAAAAATAAATGAATAAGCAAATGAATGAATGAATGATGTTCTTGCTACTGTATGAAGAACTCTTGTTTCGAATAACTGGGGTCTCCTGCCACAAGCCATGTGAAAAAACTTTATTAAAAGCAGGTATTGTCTAAATCCATTTAAGCCTCCAAATAACTAGTCTCAAACAAAGTCTTGGTTGGGATCTTATGAGAGAAGATAAGCCAGAATCATTTAACAAGGTTGCTTCCCAATGATGAGATAACACTTGTCTTACATCGCAAGTTTTAGGGTAATTATCACATACCAAAAGGTAACCCAACATTATTTGTTTTCATCATCACCACGAATGTTATTATTATTACTATATCCATATTAGCAAAATCACTAATATTGTCATGGCTGGTTTATATTATCATTAAAATACATTACCAGTCTAGCCATAACCTTTTTTCTTTACTGTACTTAATAAATGAATTTGTCCCTAGTCCAAATAGCTCAAGTATACCAGTATTTGCATATCTGAGGTCATTCCTATGTCTACAATGTCTTTATTATACTCTGATTACCTATACTGATTATTCTTCCAAGTTCAATTGAAGTCTCAGGATTTCCATTATTCTGCTCACATCCTCTTACTGCCTGATATAGCTTTCTTACTCTTATCTTATGTCTATTCAAGAAGATGAAGTACAAAATGAAATGCAGTATGTTTCTAATTATTTCTTGATTTAATTAAAATACTGATAGACAAATATTTTTCTCATGTCAACTCCAATATTTGCCATATTAAATTTCTTAACACCTTAATCTCTACTACCAATGATCTCACTCAGTAACTGTTAGTTGGGGAATTAGGAAGCCTCTAGAGCAAGGAAGGGGACAAAGAAGAAAGATCATTAAGATCGACTAAATTCTGCTTTAGGGGCTTTAAAATGAACAACTGAAAAAAATCAAAATGAAGATATCCCTTACTTGTGAACTCAAAGGAAAATATCAACTAGGAAAATAATAATCTTTTGTAATAGCTCTATTTTATAGTGTAAGTGGTTATGTTCATGCCTATGGAAAACTTATCTAATTTGCTAAAAACTTCAGCCAGAAGCTTTTTTTTGGAGACATGATTTTTTAAGACCTAAAGTTTTCCTTTCTGATTACTTTATTGGAAGGTGGAATTAAAATTATTTTCTGCTTGTAACAAAATATTTAACCCAGGTGATTTTAAATTAAATGCTTCTCATACTGTCCTTAGAGAAGCTTTTCTAATAAGGAAGGACATGAATATGACTGCACCGTTACTCTGGAGATTAACTTGTGACTAATATGAATGTTTTGACACTTAAAACTGTCTTTCATGTAAAAGCAATCTCAGAGTTCTAGAGTAAAAAATAATTAAATGTGCCAAGAAGGTCTGCTATTTAAATTGTAGCACACAATGAATTCAGCAAGTAATTTTGTCATTTGACTTAAAAAATTACATTTTCCAAAACTATAGAGAATTAAAAATAAAAGCCTATCAACTCTATGTGAATCCAAAATGGCACTTATATGTTTACAAACCATATTAAAGATGCAGAAAGAATGGAAAGAACAGAGAGAGAACCATCTCTGAAACAAACACAGGCCTGGGAATGCTTGAGACAGTAGAAAAACCTTATAATTCATAGAGTATCAAGTCAATCAACCAGAAAACAGTATTAGTAAGGGGGAAGATTAACCCTAGAATGTGGTCTGTTCTAGTTAAAGACATGTCTTGAAGGGATCAAATATACATAAATCCTAGAAGGACAGACATATTTATAAAAATATGGGACATTCCAAAGTCTACAATGCCTGGCATCCAGTAAAAATTGCAAGGCATTCCATAACATCAACCAAACATATTGAGATTTATACATATACAAACACATATGTATATGCTTCTCAATATGTTCTCTCTCTCACTCTCTGTCTCTATATATAGTTAATTTTGGGTTAAACAGTGGAAATAAGGTATTCTTGCAAGGAAGTAAACCATTCAGATCCGGGCATGGTGGTACGAGTCTGTAAGCATCAACCTATAAAGTGCAGCTGGGACTTGAGTATCGTGGTTTGAGTCCCATCTGGGGCAACATAGCGAGACCTAAATAACTGGGTGCGGTGGTGCATGCCTGTAATCCCAGCTGCCTGGGAAGCTGAAGCTGGGGACTGCTTGAGTCTGTAGTACCCCAGGCGATGTGAGCCTGCGGTTCCACGGGCAAAAATAGCGAGACATAGACATAGTCTCAAAAAAAGAAAGAAGTAAACCATTCAAATACTAAATCCCAGAACAGCAGGTATATTAAAGTTACCAAGTTAAGGATACCTGTGAAAACCAACAGTTTTAACTGAGAGCCAACTGTAGAGGATAAGAGGGTGTCAACAAAAAGAACAATCTTTATAGAAAACAAGGGAGAAAGAGCAAAGCACTGCTAATTTAATTCTGTGGTCCTACTTGGATTGAGTCAAGCATAAGGTGGGTTAGCCAGAGTACAGAGGTACTGGAAAGGAGCCAAGGGTTGACTAGTTAAGCTTCCCACATACAAATGGCAGTCCAGGAGGTTATGAACAAATGTTTAAAGTAACCTGAGTAACCTATGCTTTCTATGCACCACTATCTGACCGAGAGACTGTGTATAAGCAACAAACCAGACCAGACCAAACCAAACCAAACCAAACCAAACCCCAATCACTAAGCCAACCAACCAACCAACCAATCAAACCTCAAAAATCCCAAAAGGTTGAGGCCCCCAAAATCCAATACAGACTACTAATTTACTTGAACTCTGAATGTACTCTCCCCTCATATACAACAGAGCAACTGGCAAAGGGTAGAAATCATACTGGTATTTGATAACTGCTTAACTAAGAAACTGTACCATAACAGGAGCAATATCTCTTTTTTTTTTTTTTAAGACTAGGTCTCACTATTTTTGCCCGTGGAACCGCAGGCTCTTGTTGCCCAGTGTACCACAGACTCAAGCAATCCCCAGCCTCAGCTTCCCAGGTAGCTGGGATGACAGACGCGCACCACCACGTCCAGCTATTTTTTTTTTTTTTTGGTGGAATAGGAGTCTAAGAAGAGGCAAAACCTAGTGACAGTGAGGTGAAATCCTGCTGGCAATCTGTGAGAAGTACAGTGAGAAGAGGTGGCTAAAGGCAGTAGTAGTATGATTTCTTAATTTGCACATACAGAAGTTCAGAGCATCTGATCATGGAAGAAAAAGTAACACTGTGGCCAGACTGCTGGTCATTACCTCAATTTTATCAGATAAAGTCATGTGTCTATCACAGATGAAATAGTACACCATGAATCAGAAATAAGCAGGGCCAGAATGCACACGTAATCTCCATAAAGCCAGTAACCCAGGCTCCATATTACCTATCACATTAGCATCATTGCTTCTCCCTCAATTCACATGTATTGTCCCATGATGGTTGCTTATGACACCTACAGGGAGAGGAATAAGCAAGTTTGATCTATAAATGAGCATATCACTACAATCTTGAAGTTGACCGTCTCTGCACTACAATACTGCTCAAGAGTCCTTGTCAGAGAAGGGAAGGAAAATTCACCTGGTCATTGGAAATTCTAACAAAGACAAATGTGCCCAATACTTAAAACTTCAAGTCAACTACCTGATCAACAATTTTATTTTAAAAAAAGAAATGACCTAATGCCGGGCGTGGTGGTGTACCTGTTGTTCAAGTGCTGGGAGGCAAGAGGCCAGGAAAAAAAAAAATGACCTAAAGTAAGATTACATATAAATTGATCAAGTGGATGGAAGGAGAATGCAACACTGCTGGAAAAGAACATCTGAGGAAGAGAGATGCAGCTGATGCACAGCAGAGGAGAGAAGTTCGTGTCAACATACTGATATTTATTTATAGCTAACATTCATCAAAAAGTATTAAACACAGATGGAACACAAAAAACAAAAAAATCAGAGAAAATGGCTTAGCCAGAAGTTCATCCTTTGGTCACTGGTCACCTTCAGTGCTGGAACAAAAGATTAACTTCTCTGAATGCAAGTCCTTACCCAGGAACTAAACAGTGCTTCCAAAGTAATTTATCCACTAAAACAGAATCTTAGAAAAACACCAAATTTAGCAAACATGATAGCAATGAACTGAAGCTGAAGGCACATGTACATGTCATCTACACTAAGTCTTCCTACATACCACATGACTCAAAAGTTGGAGGACTAATGAAGTAATGATGAGACAATCTTTGAAGATGGTACAGAGTAGCCAGTTTAGAGATGATAGCAACAAAGACAGGTATATTTCTCCAGAAGAAAGCAAATGCCCACCCAAAATGGTATGGTGCCACCAAATCAAATTTAGTTGTGATGACCTTGTAAAACTTTGGTACTAAAAAGGGGGTTCACCCACAGAACACCGTAAAAAAGCACAGGAAGATGAGTCAATAAATATCAAACATACCTAAAAACATTCTTTCTGGTAGGTCCCATAAAGTGTCTGGATTGGGAACTCCTTTTGACCCATGTGCTATCCATAATGACTGGCACTATGATTTGTTCCCCAGAATAACCTAAGCAAAGCAATTTGACCAACAAAGAGCTACCAGGGACCCAGAATAGTCAGGACAAACCAGCATAAATCTGCCTCCAGTTTACAACTCTTTCTTATTCTGGATATGGAAGAGTAATGGCTGCTTTACTGATTTTCGGCCAGTCCCAAAATCTACAGTGCCCCTCTACGAAAAAAGAAAAAGGGAAAAGCAGAAAATCCTACAGTGCAAATAGTCATAGATGAAAAAGATTTTTAAATCTTTTCATTCAAATACCAGTCGTCAATCACTGTTTAAGGCCCACAGCTGGAATCTATAATCATTAGAATGCTAAACAACATCCTTCAAAAAACAGTAAATTGTCAGGGGTGGAGGGAAGGGGAAGAAGGCTGCCCACTGAACAAACCCTCACAAATATGAGGAGCTATAAAATTACTGACAGCAAGTCCTCCATGCCTAAGCAAGCATAGGTATCAGGAAGCCCAGTAAACTAAATCAGTTTAGATAACAAAGGCATCCCATAGAGGCTCTGGTGATCGCCCTCTAATCCTAGGTAAGCAAATACCTACAGCTAGCCCCCAGTAAAACTGACATCAAACAAAAGGCTGTTGTAATTGCTGAACTGTGTTACCTGAACTGTATAAAAGCTGTATGAAAAATAAACTTGTGGCCAGTGGATCAAGAGAAAAGTCGCTGTGCCCTCCTACCCAAGAGATCGTCTTGATCTTCTTGATTGCAATCTTCACCCCTTCCCTCAGTCACTGTTTCCCACCACGGCTAGATTGGCTGGACCCAGCAGTAAATATTTAACTTTTTAAATTTAAAATGATGGGCAGGGCATGGTGCCTTGAGTCTATAGTCCCGGTGCTGAGATACGGAGGCCAGGATTGCTTGAATCCATGGGTTCGAGACTACCCTGGGCAACATAGTGAGACCTAGTCTCTAAAAAACAGCTGGGTGTGGTGGCGGGCACCTGTAATCCAGCTACCTGGGAGGCTGAGACTAGGGATCACTTGAGTCCGCTGAATTGGGACTACCCTGGGCAACACAGCAAAACCTACTCTTAAAAAAAAAATTAAAAAGATGCCTTTATAATTAATATTGATATAGTTCTTGGTAACTGTAGTTGGTATTTCAGACAATATTTCACCATGTTGGTTGAAATGTTAATATTATGCTAATATTAACTTCATATGAAAAATTTTCATCTATAGTGTTATTGACACATGATAATTCAGCTTTCACATGAAAACAACTGATAAGTGACCTTCTGGTTTTATCACACTGTCTTTTCTGTGTAAGTTTGTGATAGGATCCCTCTTATCCCATTAAACCAAAAAACACTTCTCAAATTACTTAAGTATCCTTTTTTAGGCTGCATAAACTTCTAAAGAAACAAATGTATTTTGTCCCCGCTAGGATACAATGAATTTAAAAATATTTGAGGATAAAACTACAAGGTATCAAGTATTCCTTCCTATTGTATCAATTTAAAATTATTCATTACTCATTTTAGTTCTTTGCAAGAAACAAAGTGTTTTGCATGTCTCATTTAAACACTGAATTCACAAAAAAGAGGAAAATGTGCATTTGTAGGGTATCCAAATATTCAAAGAATGTTAGAAACACTAAATATTTTACATAATGTAGGGACTTAATAACAGGTTTAATCCTTAAAACAAGTTTCATTCTATATTGAAAATTTAGAAATGAAACTCAAAGTTTTTAATAAGTTTGTCAAAGAATATAAAATACGTGGCAGAGTTGAAACCATATCCCAGAAATGTGTTACCTAAAAGACCGTGACATTTTCACTATGCCTATCATGCAGCAATAGTATACTTTTTATGAAATAACAGTTGATATAGACTTAGATCTGAATTGCTCAATTTAAGATTCTAATCACTACATTACAGTTTTGATATAAATGACAATCTATTTGGGATGCTTATATATTCAGAGTAAATTAATTTAAAAAATTAAAGTTTATACCATACTTTTTTTAAAGTAAAAATGTTGTATTTTCATCTCCCCTATTTTAAGCTTTTATTGAACGTCTTTTTTTTGTGACTATTCATTTATAAGTATTATACAATGGCAATGTGTGTATCAAAATTTGGAATCTAAACCTTAATAGTGAAAAAAATTCAATTATACTAATAAAAATAACCTTATTACTATATCTTATTTTTTAATTTATTAAATATTTATTTGAACTCTATATTAAACCATGTGACACTCTAATTAACAGCTTTCATCAAATATTTTGTATATTCACAAATACTTAGTTTATTTAAAATGGTTGTATAGGTTAAAATAGTTAACACAGTGAAGTCATTTAATAATATCAAAGAGGGTTAAAAAAATTGAAGGAAAACAGAGAGCTCCTAAAGTGCATGGAACAATATTATGTATATTAGCACATCTGTAGGAGGAGTACAAACAAAAGAAAGAAATGGTAAAAATATTTAGTGAATCAGTGACTAAAAGTTTTTGAAATCTGATGAAAAGCAGTAATACAAAGGTTCAAGAAGGTCAACAAAAACTTAGTAAATGTTAAGAGTTTGACAACTATTCACATAATAAACTAGAAAAGTTAGAGGAAAAAGAGATCAGAAAATTAAACCTGTACTTCTAGGGAAACAAAAACAATTCTAACTTCTTAATCAGATAAGAAAATTCAGTACATGGTAGACTGACAATGATAGTGTTTCAGAGAGTCAAGGAAGAGGACTAGAAATGCTAACAGAAGAGCAAATGTAAAAAGAATATAAATATTTAATTCTTCTTAATTTCATTAAAAGCAGTACGATTTCTGAAAAATCTATTAAAATGTTTATAATACACTAATATGGGTAACACAGCATTGTTGGGCTAATGGCAAATATAGAGAGAATATATATGACAACAGCAAAAAGAAATGACAGAGAATTACTCTATACTACAGCAAAGATGCTATATACTTGTGAAATTAAGTCATGTTAATAATATGTAGTTTTTGATAGCGTATGCTTCATACTATAATCCTAAAGCAACCAGAAAGAAAATATCAGTGTTAAACTGGATAAAACACATATAGCACAATTACAGTTTGTTTTTTAAGAGATATGCATTGATATCAAAGGACATGAATAGTCTGAAAGTGAAAGGATCACAAAAATATACCAAGCAAAAACTACCATAAAAGAGTTAAAGAGGAATATTATAATTAAAAAAAACCTTTAAGGCAAAAAAACACCAGAACAGGGCATTTCACAATGACAGAAAGGGCAACCGAATACGAAGATATACAAAAATAGCAGAGTATGTGCTTTCTACATGCATGTAGAATTTTTCTTTATGAAAACCCAACTACCTGGAGTTCCACAAAATTTAAAATTACTGAAATCCTTCAACTTACGTTTACTAATCAATCGCAAGATAACAACATAAATTATTTTGAAAAACATTCACATATTTCAATATTAAAGAAGAGTGAGTCAAAGAAGAAATCACAGTTGAAAGGAAGAAAATAGTTTGTACTAAATGAAAATAAAACTAAAGGAAGGGGAAGCTGCGGCCGGGGTCAGGGACTGCGGTTCGGTTCGGGGTCAGGGACTACAGTTCGAGTTCTGCCGGGAGCACATAGCAAGACCTAGTCCCAAAAAAATAGCTGGGTGTGGTGACCTGTGCCTGCAATCCCAGCTACCTGGAAAGCTGAGGCTAGAGATTGCTTGAGTCTGTGGTACCCCAGGCAATGTGAGCCTCTGGCTCCACAGACAAAAATATTGAGAGCTAGTCTCCCAAAAAACAAACAAACAAAAAAACTAAAGGGAGGGGCTAAGGAAGGCAGTCAAGAACAAAAAACAATATTTTCTTTGTAAGGCTCAATAAAACTGATAAAACTGTCAGCTAGACTGATTTAAAATAAAGACAAATTGCAAAATCAAGATGAATAAGGAGGTATCACTACCAATCCCACAAATATGAAAGATTATACATGAGATAAACATATCTAAAAGAAACCTTACCACACTGAATCAAGAAGCAAAATTTAGGATAAAGAAACTGAACTAGTAATTCAAAATCTTCACACAAATTATAAAACTAGGTGTAAAGGATTTTCTGATAATTCTATCAAGTGATGACTTTGATCTACAATGCACAATTTATATAGCATTAATCCCAATACAAACCTGGGTATATATTGTTGCAGGAGGCTATCTATCTGTATTTGTATGAATACATCTGCACAACAATGAAGTGATCTTAGGATGTATCTCTCAAATCAATAACCAATCATTAAGCAACACATAACTGCATATAAAGTTTGATAAGTCAGAAAAAAAGAATAGGAGGGGACACTTTCCCAGTGTAATCAATAAGACTAATAATACACTCCTGCCCCACAAAGACTAAAAATACCCCCTAGGAAAGTAGACACAAAAACCCTTAGCAAAATATTAATCCAGCTTAATCCAGCAGCATATAAAAGTGATTATATACAGTGATCATGTATAACCTTTCCCAGAATGTAAGACTGATCCAAAACTGAAAATTTTACCTACTAATGCAGTATATGAATAAAGAGAAAAGCCTGTATTATCATGTCAATTAAAACAGAATTTTAAAAAAATCAACCATAATTATAGCATCCAAATAGGCTAGAAGGGGATTTTTCTCATACTAGAGGTTATCAACATAAAAGTTACAGGAAATAACATCATACTTAGTTGTAAGCACAGATTGCTTTCTCAAAATAAGGAACAAAAAGCAAATCTATCGTCTCTTACCACTTTTATTTAATATTATACTGGAGGTTCTGGCAAGTGCAATAAAATAAAAACTGCTAAAAACAGAAAGCCAGGCGTGGTGGCGCATTCTTATAATCCCAGCTACCTAGAAGGCTGAGGCTAGGGATCACTTGAGTCCATGGATTCAGGACTACCCCAAGCAACATAGCAAGAACTAGTCTCTAAAAAAAAAAAAAAAAAATTTAAATTATAAAAAATTAAAAAATAAAGACATAGAAAGTGAGAAACAAAACTGTATTTACAGGTGACATGATCCTCTATGTCCAAAATTCTAAGGAGTCAATTTAAAAAAACCACAAGAATCTTTAAAACTGTATAACTTATGAAGGCATTTTATGATTTTTCAGGAACTAAAAAGATGTGTTTTTCAATTTTAAATAAAGGGAAAGTCTTCAACAGAAATTAAGAAAACAAGTTCATTTACAGTAACATTAAGTAGAAATGAAATTTAAGGAAGTTGTATTTAACACTTGTAAATAAAAATCATAAAAATTGCTGGAAGAAATGAGAGGCTAAATAAGCAGAAAGCTTGAAACAGGTCTCCTTATCAAGCTGCCTTAAGAGCACCTAAAGTAAACAGAGTGGCAGGACACAGTGGAACTCCCTTGCTTTAGGGCTCAGGCAGCTCCCTCCCCAGGGACAGCATTCCCCTGGGAAAAGAAAACAAACAGGCAGTTCCAACTTGGAAGATAACCCATCAGGTATGCTCTTAAATTTAATATAAGTCTCTAAACATGTCTGTCATATTTTACCTCTGCTTGGTTTTAGAATGAAATTCAGATGTGCAGTTTAAGCTTTCCAAAATGATATAAAAGAACCTGCAAATGAGCAGAGTCTCCCTCAAGTGTCTTCAGCTGAGTTTCTTAATAAACCTTTTCTTTGTCCTAGTTTTCCCTGCTTCTGGGGTGTGTTGAGCTACCAACAGTCTAACAGAAGAATTCAATGTTAATCTTAAGAGGAAAATCACTTCCAAATTATCTATAAGTTCACTACATTACACCATTAAAACTGCAGAAGTTTGTGTTAAAAATTGAGGCTGATCTCAAAATTTATAAACAAATACAAAGATCTTTAAAAAAGTCAACTGTGAAAAAGAACACAGCAGGAGAACTTATGGAATACTATCTACTTCTTAAAACTTCCATTAAGAGAAACTCTATAGTCTCATATGTGGAAATGAATACAAGTTCATAGAAATATAGAGCAAAATTGGTTGTTTCCAGAAGACAAGGGGTGAGGAAATGGGAGAAGTTTGTCAAAGAGTACAGAGTTATAAGATGACTAAGTTCTAAGGATCTAAAGTACAGCCTGATGAATATAGTGATGACTATCATATACTTGAAAGTTACTAAGACTAAGTTTTAAATGTGATCACTACACACAAAATACAGGTAATTATTGAGGTGACGGAGATGTTGCTTAACCAACTATACTTATTGTGATATTTCGTGATAGAAATGCATATCAAGTGATCACACTATCCCTTATACTTATCAATAACATCTCAAAGCACTACTTAAAGACATATCAAAGCTTCTATAATCAATATGGATAGCTAAGGATAATTATAAGACAAACTATAAGATAAGCTACATAACTCACTTAATTTTCAAGAAAAAGGTCAATGCAATTCAACTGTAGGAGATAATCTTTAAACATACAGTGCTTACACAACTGAGTAAGAAAAACAGACTTTCACCCTCATTTCTTAACTTTTAAAATGACTCCTATTCCTTCAGTAAAATGATTAACTTCTAGAAAAAAACAGAAATCTTGGGTTAGGTAAAGTATTCAAAGATATAACATCAAAGCATTACCACAAAAGAAAAAGTGTTAAGACCCAGCAATCCCATTACTGGGAATCTACCCAGAGGATATGAAAACATTAATTCAAAAGGACACCTGTGAGTGTACGTTCATTGCAACTCTGTTTACAATTGCCAAAATTTGGAAACAAACCAAATGCTCCCAAACAGATGATTGGCTAAAAAAAATGTGGTACATATACACGATGGAATACTACGCATCAATCAAGGAGGACAAACACATGTCATTCGCAGCAACATGGATGGAACTAGAAAGACTCATATTAGCAGAAATAAATCAAAAAGAAAAAGAGAAATACAGGATGGTCTCATATAAGGGATATAGGGAAAAACAAACAAACAAGAAAAAATAAAAACCACCAATGGGACTGAACAATGGAGCAAGAGAGGAGGAGGGGGAAGAAGGCCAGGGAGGTGAAGAGTACAAAAGATCGGGATAGTTAACAGGTGTTAGTAAAGTGGGAAAGCCCCGGGGTACACAATAATGCAATAATGTAATATAAATAAAAATACACATATATAGGCAAATTTTAAAAAATTAAAAAAAATTAAAAAAAAAAAGAACAACCATCACAGAGATAGTTGATATTGTCTGTGGTATCTCTTTTATTCTATTCCCCATTAAACATTCCCAGAAATAATAATTAGTACACTGACAAACTAATAATAATTAGTTTGTCATGCCAGTGGTATCTGAAACTTTTAAATCACACATCAGTAAATAATACATTATTTTTCATGGCTATAGTTTTGTAATTATGGTATTGTAATACGTATACCTATCTATGTAACTAGTACTCTTTCCACAAAATTTTTTTAAATTATTAAAAAAGAAAAAGAAATTAAAAAAAAAGAAAAAGTGATAAATGACTTCATTCAAATAGAAAACTGTAGCTCTGCTCATTATCAAGAAAATGAAAAGAAAGCTACAGTCTGGGGAAGAAATAATTGCAAACATTTGTGATAATGGGCTTGTAAGAAGAGTATGAAAACTCTGACAAAAATACTGGCAACAATTGTTAGAATAGCAACAGAAAATCAGTAAGGATATAAAAAACTTAACCGCCATTATCAACCAATTTTGACCTGACATGAAAATGAAAACTTTCTTTTCCTGAGCAAAAATAAAATTTATCAAGATTAGACCATACTCTGGGTCACAAACAAATCTCAATGGATATAAAAATAATTAAAACATTGAAAATAGGTGTTCTGTAATATAAATTTATTAGGAATAAATAACAAAATTATGAGAAATTTTGGTGTTTACAAACTAAATAACCAAAGATCAAAGAAAGAATACAAAAGGAAATTAAAAAGTATGTGAACCAAGTGAATATAAAGAGATAATGCATGCACATTTAGGAGATATAGCTAAGAGACAACTTTATAGGAATAAATAGCTCTCTTATATATATGAAAGGTTTCAAATCAATTACCTCAGTTTCCATTTGAGAAACTAAGAGAAGTGAAACCCACAGAACAAAGAAATGTTAATGAGCAGAAATCAATGAGGGGGAAAAAAAATACAAGAGCAGTTCAATTTAATACCTTATTTTTTTTAAAGAAAAAGCAATACTTAGAGCAAAGGACAGAGACAATTTAATATATTAAATTGCCAATATTATGAATAACTTAACAGTTGTTGCTGAAACTTGAGTCAACAACTTAGATGCATGTTTTATTTTCTTGTAAGACAGTTTGTTTTGTATTGAAATTTAATATATAGTTCAAAACATCCTTACAAAGAAAACTCAAGGTCCCAATGGTATAATTCATATCTGAAGAAACAATACCAATTCTATTAAACTCTGAGAAAATTAAAGAGGACAAAATACACTGTAACTCATTCTATCAGTATTACTCAGATATGAAAAGTCAGTGAAGTCAAAAACAGTATTTTCCTCTTTCAAAAAATCTTAAGAAAATTTCAGCAAACTGCATTCAAGAATATATAAAGAGAATAATGCAATACACAATGACTTAGAGGGTTTTAGTCTAAGAATTTCAAATTAACATTTTAAAACTCAACCAATTTAAAATTATAGTAAACTTCAGGAGCATGTACTGCAGGAGTCTACTCTGTAAAATTCTAGTAAACAATCAGATTAATGGCTGTTAGAAGATGTGGATGGGGGCAAGTGGAAAGTAGAGAGGAATTAGGCTGGGCATGGTGGCGCATTCCTATAGGTGGCAGCCTAGGAAGCTGCAGCTGGGACCAGGGATCACATGGTTCGAGTACCACCAGGGGCACATATCAAGACCTAGTTCCAAAAAACTAGTTGGGTGTGGTGGCATATGCCTGTAATCCCAGCTATCTGGGAAGCTGAGACTGGGAACTGCTATATCTGTGGTACCCCAGGCAACGTGAGCCTGCGGTTCCACAGGCAGAAGTAACGAGACCTAGTCTCAAAGAAAAAAAGAAAGTAGAGAGGAATTATAAAGTGACAGGAAATTTTAAGAATGACATATATATATATACCTATAGTACAGTAACTCAAAACTTATTAATGCACTTAAATATGCTGTTTATTTTACATTAATTGTAACTCTATAATCTGTAATTTAAAAAGACTATCTGTATAACAGATACAAGGAAGTTTTTGCTTTTATCATGTCAAATTTATCATAATTCACTGAATGTGTGGTTTAAACAAGAAACACAACATGGAATATCAATTAGAAACTTCATACTCAAAGGACTTAACCCTAGCCCTAAATTTCAAAAGACAGTCACATAGTTTGATTTAAAACACAAAGTTTATGTAATCTAGTTAGTATTTTAAAACTTCACAGGTTTCCTAAAAAGACAAATTACATAAAATACACAAGATTCATGACAAAAATATTTTGGCTCTACTTGAATTCAATTGAAGACTCGATGTTACAGAAGTCTTCTCTAATCACCGAACTGCCCACAACAATCTACTATTCTTGAATCTTCAAATAGAGATTTTAAAAGATGTTTTGTTAAATTTGACCACTGAATAAGATGAGTACCACAGTGCAGAATGTAGGACATTTACTTTTTTCAAATTTCAAGAAAAGGACATTTTACTACGGCTATATTAACTAAATGCTGTAAGTAATATTCCATCATTACAAATACAAGTACACAGAATTCCTCTAAAAGTATATATTTGGGGGGTGGAAGAGGAAAAAAAATAATAGCATATATTTCGGATTTATAAAAGAGTGGAAATGGTACAGATTCCTTCACATTTTCCTTCTTTCTTTTTTTTTTTTTTTTTTTGAGACTAGGTCTTGCTATTTTTGCCCATGGAACCGCAGGCTCTCGTTGCCCGGGGTACCACAGACTCAAGCAATCCCCAGCCTCAGCTTCCCAGGGAGCTGGGATTACAGGCGCGCGCCACCACGCCCAGCTATTTTTTTTTTTTTTTTTTGGAACTAGGTCTCCCTCCGGGCCCCAGGTGGGACTCAAACTGTGATCCCTAGCTTCGGCCGCTTCATAGGCTGAAGCTTACAAGCACGAGCCCGGCCGCATCCTTCACATTTTCTTAATATTTATAGCCAAAACTGTTTTCAAAAAAACAAGAGGGAGTTTCTTATCTTCATAATGACCTATGATCACAAAAAAAACAAAAACAAAAACAACCCACAAACAAATTATTTAAGTTACAACTCTATATGATTTTAAACTCTCTTACCGGTATCTATGAACAAATATACCCTTAAAAATAGAGTTCATCATATTTTCAATCTCATCCTGATTTTCTTGCAGCTGAAAAGAAAAAAGGCAAAAATAGTAAAGTCCTTTACCATAAATCTAAGACGAATTTTTTCCTGTAATGAGAACTTTAAAGATCTATTCTCTTAACTTTCAAATATGCAAATGAGCATTTTAAATTGTAGTTACTATGCTGCACATTAAACTCCTGACTTATTTTGGTTACCCATCACTCCCATTCCCCACAGTGACCAATATGTTCTCTGTATCCATAAGATTTTTTACTTCATATAAACAAGATTATAAAGCATTTCTTTCTCCAACGTATGTTACTTAGCATAATAGACTTCTGATTTGTAAGAAATATTTAAGTAATCCAGATGACCAAAATACATTTCTCAAATACAACTGCACTTCATCCAAGGTTCCTTGCTCAGACTCAAAAATCCCAAATGTTAAGTGTTAAGTGTCACTTGTTATGTTAATGAAGGAAATGCCAGAAAATGGAAACTTGTTGCCTGAGAAACTGACATGACCCTGATTTCTAGGAAGGGGACAAACATTCAGAGGTTGAATTCAACTGCTAATGTCCAAGGAGTTCATTAATCATGCCTAACTATATTGGGTCTCTATTGAGAAACAAAAGGAGGGGCTTCAGAGAGATTCTGGAGGTCATGAAAGCTTTATGCCATTTTCCCATACCTTGCCCTATGCATCTCTTCCACCTATTTCTAAATAATATCCTTTTTAACAAACTGGTGGACAAGTCAACAAATGTTTTCTGTGCTGTGTGCCATTCTAGCATATTAAATGAACCCCATGAAGGGGGTCCTGGGATTAACTGTCTGTTGACCAAAAGCACAGGTCACACCTTTGTTTGGGACTGGCACCTAAGATTGAATACAGGATCTTTTAATTTCTAATAGTTGGTCAGAGCATAGGTAACCACCAGGACACATGACTACTGTGAAGGCCTTAATTTCCGTACCTTCCTTTACAAATGATATTCTCAGCCTGTTTTTGCCTTTTTGGGAGTGAGACCATCTTTAACTACCATATTATACATACCATTGTATAAGAAACACCCTGATAATGGACAATAAAGTCAGTTTTGAATCAGTCATTAATGTGACATTCACCATTAGCATAATTGATGTGTTATGCATTGGTAGTAACAATAGAAAGGAAGCATGCAGCTGGGAAACAGAATGCTACTTCCCTTTTGCTTTAGTATTATAAACTTCAAGACCGGATTGGCAATATTAATGATGATTTGACTTTCTGACTATTGTTTTAGGGTCCAGATGAACAAAACTTAGAATGACTATGCCAGGATATGGTTCATGGCCCTTCATGAGGATTCATAGCTTTATTTCACGTTACTGCGTGTTTCAGGAGAATCTAGCTGAAAGCCAGAATGTGGTAGATGGTCCCTTTATCAGGATTCAGTTTTCTTTCAGGAGGATAGAAGGGAGTAAGAAGAGAGAAACAAGGCTTTTGTGGTGTGCAGGACTGACAGAGTTCTTCTGCTCTCCGAGGGAAGGGGGAACAGGAGAACGAATAGGAACTGGTGTAAGGGATCAGGGATTGGACATTTTGGGGGAGCATGAGGGCTTGGCTGTTACTGCTGGAGGCAGGGAGGCAGAAGCTACATTTGTCCCATGGGCATTTGTCTCGGCTGGTGAGAGAGCTGCCATTTGGGGGGGAGGGGTGGGGGGTTGGCCATGAGGATGGCCTTGGGGAGTAATGTTGGGCTGCAGCAGGACAGCAAAGCAGAGAGGCCATGAATTTCTGCTGTAAACAGGCAGTGGGGCAGTTGAACGCAAAGTCCCAGAGTGCATAAGCTTATACTGCTAAAGGAGTCTAAAAATCTGGAATTTGAACTTTGTGTTGGACCTGTTTTATCTAGTTTGATTCAAATATATTTGGAGAGGCTATACATGTGGCTTGAAAAGATGGACCTGGAGCTGGTTCCTGTTCTACCTTGGAGCTTTTTTAATGCCTAAAGTTGGGATGGATGGCAAAAGAAAAGAACACCATGTTTTAGACCACACTTTTGGCGGAAGCTGGAACAGACACAAAAAGTGGAGAAAGGAATGTCTTGCTTTTGGATCACATGCTTGTGAACTGATTGAATGTTCATGTGGTGAGGTAACCAGGAACTAAAGGACAGTTTTGGACATGTGGTGGAGTTTTATAGTTTATTTCATAGTACATGTGATGTGGTAACTGAGGTTTTACATGCTTACATTCTAGTAATATGATGAGGTAATTGGGGTTTACTTGTTTACTTGGTAATAAGTAAGAGTTTAGTTTGGTTTGGGGACTGCAAGAAAAGTTGTGGGCAGGAAAGAACCCTGGGGGCAATGAAGGGGCAGGTCTAAGAAATCAAGTTTTGTTGTTGTTTTTTTTTCCTCTAGTTTGGAACAGAAAGAGCCCTGGGGTAAGCAAGTAGAAGGTATCTAAGTGATAAAGGTAACTTTTGTGTGAAAGCTTATGGTTTAGTGAAGGTTTTGCTCTTTTGCAACAGAATTAAACCATACAGGTTTTTCTATGATAAAGGATTTAGTTGAGCCTTGCCCCCTTTTTACCCCATTTCAATCGCACCCCCACTAAAGTATCCAGTATTAATCTAAATCTGATTAGCCTATCATAGAGACTAAAGCAAGTCCCCAAAAATAGTATTAAAAGAAGATAGTCAAAGGTCATGGTCATTAGAGATGAAATGCAACAAAAAATTTGACAGCAAAAACAAATTTTGGGCAACACTACCAGTTAGAGTTAAAATTTTAGTTTATTCACAGCTCAGAAGGGAGCAAAATTGCTGATACAAAATCACACTCAAGATGGTGTTCCTTCTACCACCAGTGAGTGGGAGTTATATTCCCAAACCCAGATATATAGTATATAGTATACATAGTATATATAGTATATAGTACAGAACCAGCAACACCTGACAGACACCAGAAAGGATCCTGGAGAAGCATACCACATATTTGCTTCACAGCAAGTTCTTGATGTGCTAGTCCTGACTATCTGCCTCAGTTACTCCTGGAGATTCGAGTATCCTGGTCTGTTGCTGTTCAGGAGTACAAGTCCGCAGCCAGGAAAAAAAGAACATAGTTCCAGAGAAAGAAAAGACCAGTGGGCCAAACATGGACCAAGGCTTGCAGCAAGAGTGACCAGAAGGGGGAAAGGAGAAAGTGGGGGTGGGGTGGGTATAAGTGATATTGGGGACAAAAAAGGCAAAATGGGATGCTTACCAAACTTATATAGAGGAGTAGCTAGCCTTTTAAAGCCAGGCACACACCAGGTTGTTCCCAGCCTGCACATGTAGTAGCAAGACCACTCAAACCCCAAAAGCAGGCGAAAAAAGATTTACTTATTAAAAGGAGAAAGCAAGCCGGGAACAGTGGCTCATGCCTGTAAGTTTCAGCCTATGAAGTGGCTGGGGCTAGGGATCACTGTTCAAGTCCCGCTCGGGGCAACAGAGTGAGACCCAGTCCCAAAAAAGTTGGGCATGGTGGCACATGCCTGTAATCCCAGGTACCTGGGAAGCTAAGGCTGGGGGTTGCTTGAGTCTGTGGCATCCCAGGCAACGTGAGCCTGCGGTTCCACCGGCAAAAACAGCAAGAACTAGTCTCAAAAAAAAAAAAAAAAAAAAAAAAGGGCAAAGCAAACAAAAGTCACTGAGAGTACAAAGAACCACTTTAGTAATCTTACCACACATCCCAGTCTCTAGTTCAAAAACTTCACATGGCTGCAGCAGCCATGTGTGTCCACAAAATGGCAGCTGTCCACCTTAAGTGCCATGAAGGAGCTAAAAGGGCGCTGCCACTCCTTCTTCAAAGACACAGCTCCACTCACTCCAAGCCAGAAGCCAAGATGGTGTCCTTGATCCTTCTCTGAAAGCAAGTGATTCAAATCCAATGAGGAAAACCAGGATTTCCTCCAAAAGCCATAGCTACAGCATTTTTTAAAGCTCCAACTCTAAAGTGGTTTGGCATCAGCCAAAATCACTCAATACAGCAACACAGCAAACACTTCAGACACCTCACATTGAAAAACAGTAACACAGCAAATTCTCTTCAGTTCTCCAGAAGACTACCAAGCTTCCCAGATTCAAAGTTAAACCAAGTTTTCAAGTACTAAATTTCCAAGTCAGCCTATATGAGTTATAAGTTTCTCCAACATGGTTCCCAGGGCTTATGGGCCCAGGGGAGGGCCCTGCTGCTGCACATGGCCAAAGAAGCACGGAGGCTTTCCAGCCTCCCTGCTCCTATGCTCTCTGTACCTTCCCTTCTCCCTTCCTGTTTTCTCTCTCCTTTCCAGGTATTTTCCTCCATCCCCTCTCTAATCCCTTAATCCTCTTGTCTCTCAAGAAGGCTTAACTTCCCTTCTCTAAGTCTTCACCCATCAGAACACACAATGGTTGCCATTCTAATGCAGGTGCTTTGGGGCCAGGGCACCCCAATTTCATCACAGCACAAATGTTAATGAAATTAAATGGCTTGGTTTTATGCTTTAAATGTGAATGACATTAATTTGTACCAGTTGTTATATAACTGACCATCTAAAAACTGCTGTATCAATGTAACAGTTTTGCCTTATAATATCTGTAATGTTTTAAATTTAATTGTAAAAAGGAGGTTTTTAGTGGATCATCATAGATATGATTTTTTTTTTTTAAATGAAAAATGGGGACTGTTAAGGGAAGTTGAAAGAATGCTGGAGTTGTGGCTTTTGGAGAAGAATTTAAGATGCCCTCCTGGTTTCCCTCGTTGGATTTGAATCTCCTACTTTCAGAGACAGATCAGCGACACCATTTATGACGACATCATCGTGGCTTCTTCTGGCTTGGAGTGAGCGGAGCTGTGTCTTTGAAGAAGAAGTGGCGCCACCATCTTAGCTCCTTCATGGGGCATAAGGTGAACATGTATGGCTGCTGCAACCATGTATAGTTTTTGAACTAGAGAATGGACTGTGTGGTAAGATCACCAAAGGGGTTCCTTGTACCCTCAGTGACTTTGCTTTGCCCTTTTAATATGTAAATCTGTTTTTGCCTCCTTTTGGGGTTTGAGTGGTCTTGCTACTGCATGAGTAGGCTGGGAAGAACCTGGTGTGTGGCTGGCTTTAAAAGGCCAGCTGCCCCTCTTTAAAAGACTGGTTAAGCTCACCGCATTTTGCTTGTTTTCTCACTCAATTTCTTAAGGGGTACAATACAACAATACAAATGTGAACAATATGGTAAGAAAATTACAAAATAAACAAGATGGTATTCTAACTTTTATTGTAATAATCAGTAAAATGTTTAACTGCCTATATGAATGTAATAGTAAAATGCCTTTAGGTAGGGTGGGGGCGGTGAATCCCTGGGATTACAAAGATGTGAAATATACATATAAATAATTTTTTTAAATGCCTTTAGATATTAGATGCTATAGCCATTGCAATACTTGGCAATAATTTTATAGTGAATCATTCAAATTATGGCAGTTTACTATGAATTTTATAAATTGCTGTTGCATTTATAACATAACAAAATAAAATTAATTACTTTTTAAGGAGGCACTGTTTGATTAATATTATTAAAAAAGCAAAGCTTCCAAATTCATTTTCACAATAATTCAGGGTGGTATGTGCATGATTTGAACTTGTTCCTCAAAAATTCATATGCAAAAGTACTAACTGCCAGTACCTGAAAAAACTTTGTCAAAACTTGATAGCAAAATCTTGTTTATAAAAACTAGACACTTTCTACCAGGGAACAAAGTGTTTCCTATTCAACATTTTATCAACCCCCTGAAAAAAGTCATAAACTTATCAATTGTGCAAATAAGGGTTCAAAGAAAAAAAGACAGGTTCAAAGGAACCAATAGAGTGTACTGATGAGCTAAATATATATTTAACTAAGATGGGGGTATATCTGAAAGAAGACAACCAATTTGGTATGACTAAAGTCTTTATAAATAGAAGAAATTTAGAAATGGTTGTGATGATTGGTATCTTTGACTAGAGCCTAAGGAACTGACACAAAAACTTTTGTTTTCTTAAGACTCTGAAAAATATGGTGGTTACTGGAGGGAAAGGGGGAGATGAAAGGGGAAGTGGTTGGGAAGAACAGTTCAAGGAGGGTCAATTTGATAATGTGATGGCAACTATAACTTCAGTAGTGGGTTAATAAAGCACACACACAAGTGTGAAGCTGTACTTCCAAAATAATATAGTTTTGTCAACAAGTGTTTAATCAATAAAATTTCCTATTAAAAATCTTATTCTTTGCTCACTCAGTTTATGGTATTTGCTATAGCAGCCTTGGAACTATCCAAGATTCCTGCTACTGTTGGCTATTTTAATTCACTATTCATGTATAGCAATTTATTTGTAGGAATTTGACTTTATTTTCTTTTTAAAGTTTAAAGCACAGACTAATACTACAGATCTAAAATTTCATTTTCCTTGAAGTGAAATAAAATATTACAAAAATTCAGTTTAAAAATTACTTTCCAACGCTGGGCATGGTGGTGCGTGCTTGTAAGCGACAGTTTATGGAGTTGTGGCAGGGTCTGGGGATTGCGGTTCGAGTCCCACCTGGGGCAATACAGCGAGACCTAGTCCCAAAAAATAGCTGGGCGAGGTGGTACATGCCTGTAATCCTAGCTACCTGGGAAGCTGAGGCTGGGGATTGCTTGAGTTTGTGGTACCAAGGGCAATGTGAGCCTGCGGTTCCACAGGCAAAAACAGTTGAGACCTAGTGTCAAAACAAACAAACAAAATCACTTTCCTCACATTTACTAGAACTTAAATCCCTAGCTGGGCACGGTGGTGCATGCCTGTAAGCTTCAGCCTATGAAGCAGCTGGGGTTAGGGATCGTGGTTCAAGTGCCGCTCAGGGCAACATAGTGAGACCTAGTCCCCAAAAAACAGCTGGGCATGGTGGCGCATGCCTGTAATCCCAACTACCTGGGGAGCTGAGGCTGGGAATTGCTTGAGTCTGTGGTACCATGGGCAGAAATAGTGAGACCTAGTCTCAAAAAAAAAAAAAAAAAAAAAAAAAAAAATTCCATATATACACATATCAGCTACTATGTAGTCTTTGTCTTTCTCTGAAAATACAGTTTTGCTGGTCCCAGTTCTGAAAGAATTTCTTGTGCTTTCTAAACCAAGAGGTGGATAATTTGAGTTACCCAACTCACAGAATACCTTCTTTCAAAGGTAGTATTGTTCTGTGATTCTCTTAGGCCACCAGGCAGTACTCAGAAAACTATTTGCTGAATGGTTTCATGTGAAGTATCTGAGATCAAATAAAGCAACTAAAAAAAATTTTTTTTCATCAACTGGTTTTTGTTACAAAAAAAAAAAGCAGGTATAATACATTTATTACAAATTTATAGAACATAGGAATCTCAGTTACATGAAACTCACCTCTTTGCGTTTTTGAAGTAGTAACTCCAACCTTTCATTGGCTCTCTTCCCAATCATTTTATTTCTCTCAGCTTCATATTGTCGTTGTGTATTATCCTGATGAATACTGAGATTTAAGGCAACATTCACCAAAGCAGTCATGAGCTTCATGGCTATGAAATAAAAGAATATAGCATTTACCTATTAATCAGACCTTCCTAAGATTGCATTATAAAGGATATAGATGAAGTATGGAAACTGCTAATTTCTAATATTCTGTATTTCGGGCATAAGGTTAAATAAAAAAATAAAAATTATATTTTAGAAATAAAATTACCTTAGTCTTCAACATAAATTTCTCTGCTTCATCATCCCTATCATAGTTGGCTCACTAAGATTCACTGCTTAAAAGCAGCCTCATTCAAATTATCAGTACAATTCCTCCCCTCTACATTCAAATACGTACACCTTAATGAGGAGATACTATTGAAGCCTAGTTGAATCTTTTTCTGACCACAAATTCTACATGTATGATTACATCCATAATATCTTCACTTAGATGTATCATAGGTAGCTCAGATGTTTACAATTTATAATCTTCACTCTCAGAGATGATCATCTTCCTGTGTTCCCTGCCTCAGTGAAAATGGCATAATCTCTAATGGATAAAAAACAGACTGATACAACAAATTCCTGAAGCTCATAAAAATCACTTTGTGAACATCCAATTGATCTAATGTTTCCATTCACAGTTCCCATATACTTTTAAATGTTTGCTTGTATTTATAAATTTTGATAAAATTTCCAATCCTGTTCTAAGCCCTCTGAGAAAAAAGTGTAACACAAACCTTAAACTTTTATGTACTCATATTTATTTTCACTACTGAAATGGTGAGAGTGTAAAAAATAGAAGTAAAGGCTTAAAAGAGTTTGTACTGGTAAAACAAATTCCTTTTTTTCTTTTAGGTCATTTATCTGTAAATGAAAGTGATACAAAAAATGAACTACTCAATATATAAAGTGTTTTCCTATAGTTAACATTATCTAAATATGTGTATACATTTCTTTTAAAACTTTACTATGTCCACTTAATTACATATGTAAGCAGTGCTGCCAATCTATCCATCTATCTATTCACTCACTCATCCAGTCATTAGTCTATCCACCTAATACAATTACACACTGCCTAACTCTGAAACAATTACATACTGCCTAACTCCCTGTAAATAGTGATTGCTGCTGTACTTAAAATATAAAAGACCTTAAATATATAAATTAGTGACCACGCAAAAATGTATTAAATGAAAGTATTTCCCCTTTCCTGAGACAGTGTTTCAAGACAATGAATTGTGAAAAATTCATGTGTTTAAAAACAGAGGCTAGAGATTCTATAGTTTTGCATACTGGCAATAGAATACGTGATTTTACTTTGAAGGTTAAAAGTACTTTCTAAATTAAACTGTATAAAAAGAAGAGAACAGCTGAAAGACAAGAGGGATCTGGGGCATTCAAACTGCTCATGTCAGGGATAACATCAGATAAAAGAGCTTGTACTGAGCATACAAAATCAAACCCAATGGAGCTTAAATCAGTTCAAACTTATAGCTCTCTAAAACAAAATGACCTGAAGATCAAGAAGTTGCAAAACATAAAAATTAACACCAACTCTAGCTGGAATTCACAGAGGAGAATGAGGTGCAATTTTTAAAAATTTGACAGCTTTTGTTTTCACTTATATATTTTCTTATGAACCTAGATTCCAATCACAAACTGTCCTTGTGTAATGACACTCCTCTCACCCCAAATACATAAGCAATAAACTAATGAACACACAACAGCTAAGAAAAAACATGAAAAGATGACTGCATTTTCAGAAAAGTATCAAAAATGGTATAACAGCATTTACTTAAATGGGCATAAATCTGTAAAATTTAAACTTCACCAAAATTTTTCATTTTATAAACCAACATGTATACAAGTAAACAGTTAATGTGTTGATCATTGATCTAATTTAATGACACAGATACAATACGGGAATTGTGGTATCTTCCTGGGTTTAATGAAAAAAAGACTCATTTTTGCGCAGAGTGAATGGTAATTAAATTGTACTGGTATTACAAACAGAATCGTTTAAAATTAACAATTCTACAGGAAATAAGCCCAGATTGTGTAACAAGTGCCTTGAAGTGATTACTCCTGGTCTACCACTGAGAGTATGTCTCAAGGAAGATATCAGTTAAATGTAAAAAGAAAATAAATGTTACTGTTCTGAGTATAAAATGATCTTTTAAGAAAGTGGAAATATATATGAGTAGGATACTGTAATAGAATTGCAAAACAGCATCAAACATTCATTTCAGAGAATAATGTAAAGTCTAGTTATTATGGTTATATATTTTTTATTTAACAACTTTAAGCTCTGGTACATGAGTGGACCATATGGTAAAACTGGGTTTTCCTAGGATGAAGAGAGAAAGAGGCAAGGATGTTAAAAGGATGGAGGAGGATGAATATAATATAAGCTAGGAAAGTGGAGTAACTTAAGAGCATGAACGGTGTAAAGATACTAAAAATACAGCATATTGAAGGATTTAAAGTCGCAAGAGAAGAAAACCAAAATTGGAGTTGGAAAAATAGGAGAAAAGCATTGAAATAAAAGGAAGTGTTTATCAGCCAAAGTAATGATGAAATTAAGTTTAAAGTATCATTCCTTTTAATCAATATCCAACATTCTGCAGTTACTTCTTTATGCGCATAGAAACTTAAAAAAAATCAAATCACTTAGAGATACTTAACATATCCTAGATGTGTTTGATAATGGCATACACTAAATTCTTTAGAGAAGCATTATATTCTTCCTTACTTTTAAAAATATTATTTAAACAAAAAGACTGGCACTTTCCAACTAAGATCTAACTAATAAAGATTCCAGCTACTAAAGATCAAACCAATTCTTCTGTCTCTTCAAAACTCAACTAAAAAAAAAAAAACAACAAACAAGCAATTTTTTTCCCTAAGCGTCAAAGACTTTTTAATATAACTGAAATAACTGAGGTGCATAGATAGAAAGAAGGAAGGCTTTCAAGTAATTTTCCAGTAGAACTCCATATGCCCTCATGGGCAAATGCCCAGTCAAACAGGGGTGGCCGCCTGAGGCAGGGCCAATGAGGTACATAAGCTTTCCACAAGCTGTATCTTCTGACAGAGAACTATCAGAGAGGGGTTAGGCATATTCCAGAGAGCTGAGACAGAGAAAAAACACAAAGAAAGAGAAAAAGCACAAAGTTACACACAAGATAAGGGATGTCACTGCTTGTGCCAAGGATCTGGTATATCCTCTCGACATGTTTTTATCAAGTCCCTACATGTCTCTCCATGTGTTTCCTCAAGACCCTTTTAAGTCTCATGAACTTTACTGAATCCACCTTGTTTCTTTCCAGGAGCTATCCATTCAGGAAAACCAGTTCACAGTACATCGGGTCTTGTAATCTAAGATACATGAATTTAAGTGGGGGTGAAAAAAATGTTACTGCAACCCTTCACAGAGGTGCATCTGTAAACCTCCACTTCCTTTGAATTTTGTCACCATTTTGGTGGTGCTGAAAATGGTCTAAGAGTGAATCCTTGAGAAAATAATTTTTATCTTTAATAAATCCAGAAAGTATCTGTAATTCCAAATATGGGAATGCAGAAAAATGAGCAGAAGTGTAAACATCAAGTCAAACAGAATAAGCATAATAACTAATTTTTTTAAACCCTGTTTTGTTCAGTAGAACCCAGAAGCACTTAGGTATTAAAACATTAGGTTCCACAGAAGATAGAGTAGGTAAGGTTTGAAAAAATGAATATTATTTCAAACTTTTATAACACTTAAATAAATTTCCAAACTCTACTCCAGTGGGCAGTCAGGTGATTGATCCACCAGAGAACTTGGAAGCTCAGAGATTTATTCCTCGAAAAATATTAAGCGGAGATTTGGAATCAACAGACACTGAGCTGTGATATATATTAAGAGCAGAGTGTTCCACCTGCTCCTTCATGTGTCCAACTCTTCATCGGTAAAGAAGATGAACTTCCCAAAGAAACCTATTATCAGTAGTATAAATGGTTCAGGTTCTATAATGGAAATGCTAGCTGTGCACAGTGCTAGGTCATGTAATGCTAACCAAGAAGATGCTAACCAAAGAAGTTAGGGCCACTGCCACAACACACACAGAGACACACCCCACACTAAGACATCAGCTTTTTAATCTGATCGAATATCAGCAGTGACAGTCAAGTAACAGATATCTGAGAAGTTTCCAACATGAAAGACAACGATAAAATCATAAAATTAGTACAGAAGATCTCAGAGAAGGGAGCAGGAAAGGAATCAGAGAAATAGTTAAATCCTTAAAGAAATAAGATATTAAATTCACCAAACAATTTTCAAAAACAAAAGACTTAGAGAATGAGAAATAATTCTTAGTAAAATGAAAATGTCAGCTAAAACTAAGTTTAGAATGTTCAGCATAATGAATTGTGAAATAATATACACACATCACCTTGATGTTTCAAAATACCAGTAAAAAGAGAAAAGTCTAGTATCTATCAAAGACAAAAAAACAAAATCCAAGATGCTAAAAATAGCACTGAATTTTTCAACATTAAGTGGAAGCTAGATAGCAATTTATAAAGAAGTTTTTCAGTGACAGATTCCATTGGGTTTGACAATTAAAGGTACAATATTCTTTTTCTATTTTTTTAAATACCCTTTTTCTTAAGAAGTTACCAAGAAAAACAAAATTGAGCAAAAGAAGGGAAGAAAGCTATTCAAACCAGGCATAGTGGTGTACACCTGTAATCTAGCTACTTGGGAGGCTGAAGATAGGAATCACTTGAATCTGCGGGTTCAAGACTACTCCGGGCAAGCATAGTGAGAGCTAGTCTCTAAAAAAATTTTTTTAAAAAAGGAAGAAAGCTATTCAAGCAAATGCTGATAGGGGATCCAAACAAAATACAACAAGAGTTAAATAAATTAAGAACATATAGCTTTTAGAAAGTGAAGCAGCCATCTTAACCATAATTATAGCCTCAAAAATTGCATGAGAACCCCCCCAAATATTATGAAACATTTATGAGGTGGTGTGATAATGCTTCATTTAAATTTTGTGTTTTTCTCTTTTTCTGGATTCTAGGTCAGTAATAAAGTAATTTGATAATGTACAAAAACCGCTAAATGCACATTATAGAAAATAAAAAAAAACCCTGCAAACTTTTTTGCAACTTCTTTGTCCTTTTAAGATCTAAACAAAGTACACTTTGTCACTGTCAAATAGTGTACATGACTAAGTATCTAACGGGAAACATTTCATTTAATCCTCACTACATTCCTATGAGAGCATCATTAGTCAGTACCACACAGATGTGAAAAGTGAAGAACAGATGCTAAGCCACTTGTTCAATTGTTAAGAGTCAAAAGCAAAAAGGAATGTTAAATATTACAAGTAACTCACCATGTTGTCAACGACTCAGTTAAAGTTTATGGGTATAAATCTTAGGAAAATCCAGAGACTAGACCTTGCCCAAATCTGGGCAGATAAGAGAAGATAACCAGGCTCCTGTGACTGCCCAGTTAAAATACAGCAGTGGAGATTCCCCAGACCTGTCAAGAACTGTATATATATATTCTGATCATTAAGGAGTCGGGGTCCTTCTCTTCGAAGTCAACTGCTGTGATGGTGGTTGTTAGAATTGGATCCTAACTCCAGCTAGAAATAAAGGCTTCTTTGCTTTTGCACTGCTGTCTCGTGGTGTCTGTGGCGGTAGGAGGATCCTGAACTCCAACACAGTGTCACCAAGTTAATAAATAAAAGTCATGCAATACTTGCAAAATGATCTGAAAAATCATGTTTTTAAACAAAAACTGACATTGAAATTAAAGTTAATTTTTATACCTGATGATAGTAAAAGAGGTAAATATAAGAAAATGGAAAGTCTTCAATGAGAAAAAACTTAACAAATTACTCTAACCACCTCTATTACAATATTTTATAGGTGCAGCTATATGATGCAGAGACAGGTAGATATTGCCAATTACTGGGCATTAATCCTGTGAGAAAACCAAAGTGCATTATATACAAATTCACAAACCTTAGAAAATTGTAATAAAGGTATTACATATTTAGTAGAGTTAGAAAAACCAAGATGATAATGTAAAAGAAAAAGTACGAGTAAAGATAAAAAGCAAAGAGAAGACTCCATAAGAAAAAAGTGAATATAAGAAAAATGAAAAAGACAAGAAGAGAGATTATTCTTTGATGATGCAAGATTAACCCCAAAATTTTGGATATTAACTGTAGGGTCCTGGGGGCTTAACAAATTCTAAAGGTAAAGGTCACTGCACTCTGGACAGATTCTAAAGGTAAAGGTAAATGTAAGGGGCTGGACTCTGGACAGATTCACTTTATCTTAGATCACCAGACAGGTGCCCAAGGTCTAAGCTGCCCCCATCTCCCCAAGGCTATCAGGAAACAGATTGAGAAAAAAAAGGAAAACCTGTGATCATATCACCTGGGTGGGGTCCTCCTTACAAAAACTGTCCTCCCAGGGTCAGGGACCCTGGGAAGGGCCAGGAATTCCTGCAAAAAGAGTATAAAAAAGGGGTGAAAAGACAGAATCAGGTAGCCTTCTCTCTCTGGGAGGCAGTCCTAGATGGCCAATATCATTGAACCTTGCAAAAAAAAGCTTGCTTGCAACTCTTAGTCTCTGGTTGGTTTTTTCAGGAAACATGGACCCTAACATTAACCACAGAAACCATAAACATTCTGTGTGGGTTAGTGTCATAAAATATGTTTAAATAAATGAGGGAATTTGGGTCCTCAGAGCCAAAAGCGCAGCAAATTAAAAGACATACTGTTAATATTTTTAATAGGAATTACTGAAAGACATAATTTCCTTATTTAGAAATATATAATTTGCTTATGATTTCCTCATTTGGAATATATTTTATTATTAAAATAGAGTAGATGTTCAATGAGTTCTGAGTAAAGGCAATAATGAAGGAAGACAATACTTGTCATTACAGAATAACATTACAGAATAACAATAGCTTACTAAAATGTCAGGCACTACTATTGTTACTCTGTAATTTCCAAGCTCCCCTAACTTCTTTTAAGATAGCTCTCATTATCTTTATCAGTTTGTATATGAAGAAAGTGGGCCCATATAAGTAAAGGATTTATCCACTTTACCTATCTAGTAAAAGGAATACTGATCCAGTCTGGTAGAGAACTCATTCTATGAATTATTGCATTACCAGGTTTCAGCAACTGAAAGCCCAAAAAGAAGTGTCAACTTTCTGAGGCAGTGTTTTCAGTCTATGATTAGATGACAATTTCATATTCCATATATTTATTTCTTCAGAGAAGAAGTTCAGAGGTGCTGGCTGAATTGGCAAGAAAAGTTAATAACGAATCATATTCCAATAAAAAAATTAATCATAAATGTTTAGTCACCCAAAAGAATATAACAGTGACCTATTGTAAACTACTGGTTAACAATATGACCACATGACTGTCATATGATAACCTTAACCACATTTTCTAATTTACCAAAATTCACCGTGCCATTATCCATACAAATTATGTACTAATTACCCCTTGTTTAAATCATTATTTTTACCTAACAAATGAGTTATTCATTATTAATCTATCTATATCATAAATTACATAGAAAGTGAGAAAACAGAAAAAAAAAGGCATGAGTTAAACCAATATTACTCTTTGTGCAAACTGTCATCAAACAAAATTTTGAGGTAATCAACCTGTAAAATGTTGGCAAACATTTAAAAGCAAATGCCTAAGAATAATATAACTATAATCTGAAAAATATGTTCTTTGTGAACTAGCTTCTTAATTCTATTAAGAATTATATTCATATTACCAAAGAAAGTTGTAAAACAAAGAAAAGCCTATCTACTTTTAACCTTAGAAGAATAAAAGAATATTTTCAAGAAAATGTCAAATTTGAAAAAAAATGCATCCAGTGTCAGATTATAAATCTACCAATGTAATAATTACATAAATTAAAACCATTAACTACATTCTAACATATCCAACTTAGCTAGTTAGACAGATATAAGGGCATGTAATTCTGAAAACTAAATAATGACTGCAATATGAAGCTTCCTTATTAAGATGCATCTAACAAGTAGGATGGCATATTTTACAATTCAAATTAAAAGGAAAAAATGGAGCTGTAATATATAAAACTTAACAATCTATTTCAATTTAACAGTAAAGAGAATTTCACACGCAAAAAAAGCACAATTACTACCTATGAAGAAATGAGACAAATTTGTAAAATAAATAGAACTAAAGAACTACAGAATGACAACAACATTTAATAAAAATGTGGTAAAAGTATACAATAATATACAATCCATAAATACTGACAATAGGGACACATTATTTATTTAATACAAGAAAATGGAATATTTGGAAAACAGAGTAAAAAAGTGCTACTGATAAGACCACTCTGATGACTTACGAAGGTCTAGAACTCATCACATCTGTACCCTACAAAACAACTAACCTGATTGTCTCTCTTCTCAGCTAAGATATAAGCAATGTCAAGGAGCATTTTATTCCAAAGCCGATAATCATATATGGCCATAACTGCCTTGTAACTGTCCATGCACATAGTCTTTGAAGCAGAGGATTAAATGTTCCTGCCCATTTTATCTAGTCCCCAAGACTCGTCCTGTAAAGTGAATAAAAATGATTATCTTTTAATCTACCCCTCACACATATACCATTTAAAAAATAGGCAAAGATGAAATTAAAAAAAAAAAATCCCTGAATATGGATAATTATCCTGTGTAGAATTGTCAGCAAGATCTCTGTGCTATGTAAAGGTAGGTGACTGATAAGACTCATATTATGAAACTGGGCCTTGAGAGTTAGGACCAAAAATGTACGTTTAAGGATTACAGGAATATATTAATAGTTGAGAATAATATCATATAAAGGTTTTACTATTTGAAAACAGTATAAAAATAACATTGTTCTGTTTTTGTTGATATCTGATTTTGAAAATAATTTCAAATTCAAATAGGCTATATCATGACATGAAGAGTTAGATAAAAATGAACTAGCATTTTTAAGCAGTTTTAAAAGTTGTCATTACAGGTAAATTGTGGAAGAGAAAGACAGAAAGGTGCCCAAAGGAAAAAGGAGGGAGCTATTAATCCCAAACGGAACAGGAGGAAAGTCATAACTGAAATGTATTTACACATGGGAAATTTGCATATAAACAAAAGTATACATTTAAGAAAAATAACAAATATTCGCTGAAAATGGGTCAATGGTAAGGAGAGTTGAAATGGATTGTCAAGGGGTACTAATATGTCATTTAAACGGCAGTGAAGAACAAATGGAAATGAATTAAAAATGTTTTTTACTTTTAAACATCTAAAGTCATAATTTTCTGCATATTTCTATTATATATAATTTTTTCTGTATTCTTACACAGAATATGTGGAATAGATTTATTCTTTAATGCAGAATGAACACAAATAATAATCTGGGTTGTTATTTTTATTTTTATTTTTTTTGCCAATAGGTCTCGCTATTTTAGCCCGTGGAACCGCAGGCTCATGTCCGTGGTACCATGGACTCAAGCAATCCCCAGTCTCAGCTTCCCAGGTAGCTGGGATTACAAAGCGATCCCCAGCCTCAGCTTCCCAGGTAGCTGGGATTATAGGTGCACACCACCATGCCCAGTTATTTTTTTTTGGTACTGGTTTCACTACGTTGCCCTGAGCGGGACTCGAACCATGATCCCCAGTTCCGGTCACAGCTTCCCAGACTGCTGCTTACAGGCACGTACCACCTGGCCATATTCTGCATTTAACAGAGGTATTTTGTCCCTAAAGAGATGACCAGACTGCTACTATAATAATCTATAAATAAATATTTGTCTTCTTTTGTGTTATGAATGTCATTTCACAATTCTATCAGCAGGACTGTTATCTCTAATGGTTGACATCAATTCATTTGTTGCTTTTCTTGTTTCCTTGTCTTTGGGAAACCAGATAACTTTCTATAACAGCAATTTTTACTCTTCAGGAGGAATTCCTATGGTATGTTTAAGTTTTGCCTATTTCAAATCACTGAATTTACTATGTACCTGACAACCTGTTAAATGGGGGTTACTGTACATAGATGAAAAATAGAAATCATAAAGGGAAAAACCAAACACCAAATGCATAAGATACTCAGTCATGAAAATAGAATGTCCAATGTCAGATAATTTTTAATAGCAGTAAGAAGTATTTTTAAAATGTATTTACAGCAAAATGTATATTAAAAAATACAACTGGGTACAAAACTTCTTATAATAATGACAAAGAAGACACTCTCGAAGCACAGAATAAACTGATATTTGTTCTATACAGAAATTTATTAAAGAACAAATTGTCTTTTTATTCTAGCTTTTAAAAAGAAAAGATTGGATAAGAGATCTTTCTCTTCTAATAACGAGAAAAAGGATATTCTCAAAAAATACATTGTGCTTCAAATAGAACTGTCAGAGAATTAAAATGAGAGAATTAGGGAAAAAATTGAAAACAATTTTTGAAAAAAAAAAAGGATAACTCTAGATGAATAGAATCATACTGAGTTTAGGCAACAAATTTTTAAACCACAGATTCACAACATGTAGTTCCCCAAAACATCAGCATGACTTACTCACCTAGATGGGAGTAAGGTCAGGCAATCTGTTTCAATAAGTAGGTGGTTCTTATGCATGTTAAAGTTTGAGAACCGAAGCTTTTGAGAGTTATTAAATATATATGTGTAGTTACACATACACACAAGCTCACACACTCACTAGGTATTGTAGATGAAGAACAGTTATTTTAGTTAAGCACGGTTAAAGTATTTGAGGGGAAAATACTACAACCAACTATTAAATTAATGAAATTAGTTTTTTGGGAAAAAATGAATATACTTGGCGGAGACATTGCTGAGATAATCCTAAAATGAAAGTGAAAATGAAACTGTAACGCATCTTGTGTATCTAGCATATCTAAATGAACTAATTTTAGAGAAATTACATTAAAATATTCTTATATTACTACCATACTAGGAATTCAGAGAATGCTGACTAGGTACAAATTATTCATTATTAATGATAGAACTGTTTCAAATATATAAACTAATAAATACAGCTGATCTAAGGCACATGTACCGCCGGTGAAACAGAATAAATCCATGGATGACTTTTTTTTGTTTAATAAAGACTAGGTTTTGCTATTTTTGCCCTTGGAACCACAGGCTTACGTTGCCCAGGGTACCACGGACTCAAGCAATTCCCATTATCAGCTTCCCAGGTAGCTGGGATTACAGGCACGCGCCACCACGCCCAGCATTTTTTTGGACTAGGTCTCACTGTGTTGCCCCAGTGCAGGACTCCAACTGGGATCCCCAGACCCAGCCGTGGCTCCATAAGCTGTTGCTTACAGGCAACGTGTCACCATGCCCAGTTCCATGATAACTTTTAACTCTTTAAAAATTTAACTACCAATAGCTTGGTATTAACCAGAAGCCTAATTGATAAAGTTTGTTTCTCTCTTGACATGTATGCCATCTATGATCTGTAATGGTTTGGTCATAAGTTTTGATAAATTTTATTTTTTTTAATAATAAATATATATATATATTATGACAGTAAATGATAAACTAGACTATCATCTACACTCTTTATAAATTTATGATATACCTAACTCTTCCTTACCTTTTAAAACATTTCTAGGTAATAGGAATTGTATGAATTTTTCCAAATTGTTGCAAATTACCAAAAACAATTTATTACATATTAACTGAAAAAATTCCTGCATTGTTCAAACTGTATACATAAAATACAATTAACAATAAATCTGTATCATTAAGTTGGAAAAAATATGTTTTTGGAATTTTAATTATCAAAAATATATGGCCAAATGGATTCCTAAATTTTTGGCTATAAAATAAACATGTAGCAGAAGAACTGACGTTCAGAGAAAGATTTGTTATCATTGGCCAGAAAATTTCAATTTTCATTATCAACATTATTAAATATCAGTTATCAAAACAGGCATACATTTTACCTGAACGACAACAAGTATTTTTCAGGAGCACAGTAATTAAATTAACAATTGTCTATGGTAAGAACATGTGAAAGTGGGGAAACAGGTATAATCCTATACTTAAGCAACATCACTGCAATAAAAAAAAAAGTTTTAAATTAACATTGATTTAAATAAAGTTGGATTAGAAAAGAACACACATAATAGAAATAAAAGGAAGAAAACATTATTTTACTTACCAGCAAGGGTACTTGTATGCCTAAAAGCTCTGACCTGGGAGTCTGACAAACCAGTCAAAAGGGAGATTACTGTGTCCATCATATACTCATCATAAATTATGCTGTACTGACACTGTCGAATTAGAACGCCAATAAATTCACAAAAGTTTGAACGAAATTTTTTCCACTGAGGTCCAGGCATGGTAAGGGGATAATCACCACTGTCCTATAGGAATAAAAATAATATATTTAATATGACATATCACCATAAAAGTGATAAGGGTATGACAACAAAGATACACAAAGAACTCGCACAACTTAACAAAGAAAAAAACCCAGTTTAAAAAAATGGGGAGAATTAAAAATGACAAATTTGATGATTTTATGATAACATGGATGTACTTAGAAGAAATCATATTAGCAGAAACAAGTCAAACAGAAAATGGCAGAAACCAAATGGTTTCACTAATATATGGGATATAGGGGAAAATAAACAAAAACCATGAGGAAAAGTCAACACTAACAACCAAACTGAAGTACACAACTTGGGGGGGGGGGGAACAGTCGGAGAGTGGGGGGGTGTGAACTCCAGGAATTACACACAGGTCAAATTTATATATAAATAATTTAATAAAAAAAATGACATCAGTTTGATCCAAGTTTTTTTTTCCCTACTAATAAAAAAGAAACCTTTTATCACAAAGTTTAAAAGGACAGAAATTAATGGTGATTTACAAAAGTATGTTGATACTTTTTGCTTATTTTGATCTTCTATAACTAAATAATTCTTAAGTGAACAAAATTTTTGAGTCAGATTTATTTACTATTCTAAGCTATTCATTCAAAACAATAAATTTGGTTTTGCTGTACTAGTATCTTAGGTGAGAGCCTTTGAAAAACAAAAAAAAAAAGTAAAGAAAACTAGCAGAATTATAATCAAATTAATCATAGTATCTGTATTAAAGAGCATATTTCAACTTTTTTTTTTTTTTTTGAGACTAAGTCTCCCTATTTTGCCCAGTGAACTGCAGGCTCACGTTGCCCAGGGTACTATGGACTTCAGCGATCTCCAGCATCAGCTCCCCAGGTAGCTGGAATTACAGGCAGCGCCACCATATCCAGCTATTTTCTGAGACTAGGTCTTGCTATCTTGCCCCAAGTGGGTCTCGAACCTGCAGACTCAAGCAATTCCTAGTCCTGGTCTTGCTCCACAGGTTGCAATTAAAGACACGTGCCACCATGCCCGGCCATATTTCAACTATTTAAAATAGATTTTTTAATTGAGAATTTCACAAACGAAGCATTTTATTGAGAAACCTATACTAAGTTTATAAACTTGAAACCATACCCCATTTCTTCAAATACCAATATTAACTTTCACTGTGCTCTATTTTATACAGTGTGCTTATTAACTTTTCAAAGAAAAATAACATAATATGAGCTCTTGGTATCACTAGATTGTGCTGCCTGGTTTAAAATACATTTGACTCCAAAGATTTTGAAGTTTAACCACTCTAGCCTAAAATATTTTCATTGAGAAGTGGTAACTCACAAGGCAAAGAAATTCTGTGAACAGAGAAATTTTCTGAATATTCTTAATTTGTGGATATTTGCCTTTTCTAGGTCAAACTGCTGCTTTGGTTATAACTTAAATGGTTATAACTTAAAATGGCTATAACTTAAAAAAAAAGCATTTTGAAGAAAGAAACAAAAACCTTCTATAAACAAATTAGTTTCTTGCTTTACTCTAACACTAATTATAAATTTCTCCTTATTCATACCATGTAATATAATAATTCCTTTTACAATGATGTCTTTTTATTTTCAGGAGAGTTAAGAAAACAAAATTATAGTTAAGTAATCTAAAAGCCTCATCCACAACTAATACGTAAGTTCTCTGAATACAGTACATTATGACATTTTGTTCAAGGAATTTATTGAATAGACTATTGGAAAAGATATACTATATTAAATAAACAACAGGCACAGAAATATAGACAGACATTTAGAATCAGAAGAACACTGGGTATAATTCAGAAAGAATAAAAATACTGAGCAAACCAAAAAGGCATATTAAGAAAAAACCATTTTCACTTATATTTAGGCAAGTACAAGAAACCTTCATGAAGTACAATAAAACATAATATAGCTAGCACTTACATGGTATGTATTTCTCAAGTAAGTTCTTAAGAATCTATCTTAAACTCTGATACATGGTTCTGATTCTGGGATAGTAAAACCCATGTATGGAACTTTACCTAGAACCTTGGAGGACAGTACTGGCTAGTGGTTGCTCTTGGAAGGCAGGAACACTGAGGTTCTTCTCCCCAATAGACAGGCAAGCAATTAATGGAAAAGTCTACTTAAGTTTTGGTAAATACTGATGTTGACAAAAAGAAAGGAAATAGTACCAAACTTCAGAGATAAGTTCCAACCACAAAAAAGCTGGAAGATTAAGGGTCTCAGATCAGGATGAAAACAACAATCTTTGAGAGATCAAGCGCAGATTAAAATTTATGTAGCCTGCAGAGGTAGAAGACTATGTGCCTAATTTTTTTATCATCTGAATTTTAATAAGGATTCTACAAATAGAAAGTGATTTTAAGAAAATCTTAATACAATTAATTAGTCGGCAACCAGATACAATGTTTTACCTGCTTGTGATACCATATGAAATATACACCAACACCTATTACATTCTCTTACAAAAATATGTAATTGCATCTAAGTCTTTAGATATAACTTTCAGTTATGAAATACAGTCAACATAGAGGAACAAGTTAATTATTTCATGAAGAAAAAATTAAAATATGGGGGTATTTTAGATAATCACTTTTTGTGTGTGAAGTGAAAATGAAAGCGGATGGTTTCACAGTTTGTGAAAGCTGTAAGAGCAGAACAAATGCAACAAAAATGTCAATAACTTTAACTTCAGCTTCTTTAAAAGTATTTCTTCCACAGCACCATTTTCCTTCTTTCTTTTCTGCTTCCCCAGATTATTATTCCTGGTTTGCTCCACTAACCCCTTGCAAGTAGGCTTATGGAGGCTATGCTTTCACTTAGGGCCATCTATTTACATTATTCTTTTTCCTTTTAATTTTTTACCCCACAATGCTTATCATTTGCCATACCGTAATATTTTGCTAATTTTATTTTTACTCATCACCATTTCCCCAAATAATATGTAAATTCCATGAGAGTAGTGGTTTTTGTTTGAGTGATTCAGTGCTATATTTGGAATGTCTTAAACACCAGTTCATGATCAAGTGATACTTTCAAAAAGAGTATAAAATAGTAAAGATATCTAAATGGTACCCATAATTTCTTTTCTCAATAAATCAAAAAACTTGACAAATTTCCTTATCTGCAGATAGAAATGAAAAAAGTATATAAAGGAAAAGCAACAATTGGGGACAAGCAAATACCATTCCCTGTAAATACATTCTGCTCAAAATTGTCATAAACTAATTAAATGAAGTCCCACTGTCTTAATTCATGGGTCTTCATAAGCATTTCAAAAGAAGTGGTAAATGATGTATCAATGGGTTAAGAGGAGATAAATATGCTTACTAAAGTGAAGGCATTGCTTACCTCTAAGGCAAGCAATGGAAAGGGAAAATGGAGAAGCACAAATCTTAAGTTAGGAGTGAAAGATTTACTTCACATATTTTACAAATATTCTTTTGTATGTTTCAAATCAATCTTTTTTTTTTGTATGAGTACATTAAAAGGTGTTTGAAACTACCCACTTTAACATCTTCAAGAATGGCAAATTTCTGTAAATCACTAGAAGAAATGGCAAATTATAAAGTACCATTATCTAAGTTATAACTTACACCTATGTATTTGCATTTCACATGCATTGGAAGTGTTAGGGGGGACTGTGGTGAAATTGGGGGGACTGTGGCCCCCAGTACTGGTAGTGCTGCATTAAAATAGCAGCTATCAATTCATTGGCATACTTGGGAAAGGTAAGCTAAGCCCTAGCCTGGACTGCTTGGAGTCTGAGAAAACATGTCGAGAGACTTGTAACTTGTATAAGGTTCACTTGGATATTTAGTACTTGAGAACTCGGTTTAACTTTGAAACTGCAAAGCTTGCAAGTCTTATGGAAAGCTGAAGAGAATTTTGCTATGTTGTTGTTTTTAACGTGAGATGTCTGGAGTGCTTGCTGCTGCTATATTGAGTGAGTCTTGCTGGTTTCTGGGCCACTATAGAATTGGAACTGAAAGAATGCCAGAGCCTGTGTCTTTTGGAGGAGAACTGACGAAACTATGATGGTTTTATCATTGAATCTAAATCTCCCACTTTGGAAGAAGGAGCTACAAGGCCATGTTGATTTCTTTTTCTTTTTTCTTTTTTTTTGAGGCTAGGTCTCACTATGTTGCCTAGGGTAGTCCCACACAAACTCAAGCAATCCCCAACCTCAGTCTCACAGGTAGTTGGGATTACAGGCACCCACCACCGCACCTGGCTACTTTTCCGAGACCAGGTCTCTCACTATGTTGCCTGGGGTAGTCTTGAATCCATGAACTCAAGCGATTCCTGGTGTCTTGCCTCCCAGGGCTTGGATTACAGGCACACACCACCATGCCCAGCTTTGATTTCTACATTTTGCCTGAAGTGGAGCTGTGTCTTTGGAAGAAGGAGCAATGACACCATCTTGACTTCTTCGCCTGGTCTGAAGGTGGGGCAGCTGCCATTTTGTGGACGCACATGGCTGCTGCAGTATGTGCAGTTTTGGACTAGAGACTGTACTGTGTGTTAAGATTACCAAAGGGGTTTCTTGTATCATCAGTGACATTTATTTGTTTGTCCTCTTAATAAATCTGTTTTTACCTCCTTTTAAGGTTTATGTGGTCTTGCTACTGCTTGCGCATGGGTGAAAGAACCCTCATTAATTAAAATTAAAATGGGTGTTCCCCTCACCCAGTAACAGAAGGAATTTTCATTTTCACTTTCTCTCAAAAACTCAGACTGCACAGGAAAAATGTATAAGAGAAACAAAGAAAAGAATATACTATCTTTGGAACAATCAAGTGGAAAACTTTTTTACAAAACAAACTAAGTGGTTAAAATATTATATATATATATAGTTTACATCTGTCATATATTTGAGCAAGAAATAATTACTATAAAGATTACTTTATGGATTATTTTGGCTAGCTGCCATAATGCAATGAAAGGGAATTTGCTCTCTATCACACTTCAGCTAATTAAACCTAAAGCTAATGCTTCCACTTACTGTAAAATTTTCAATTTTCAAAGCACCAAGAAATTCAACTGGCCCACTGAGACATATACATGACAATTTAGAAACAATGGAATCTAAAGGAAGAACTCAGCTCAATCAACAGCTTATATTTTAAGAAACTTTTCAAAGGCCTATCTTATCTTAGTTATCTCCAGATTTTCTTTAGAAAATTATCTAGTATCTTCTTTAGAACACTATCTAGTATAGTTTTGGGGAATGTTTATTAGTTAAGTCCAACTCCTTAATCTAGACAAGGTGATTACTTACTCAATCTTTATCTCTTACTATTTTTCCTATACAACCTAAATTTCATCTTCCTTATAGTCCTCTTCCTGGTTTTTCCTAGTAAACCCCTATTAACCTTTAAAAACTTAGATTTAGGGCTAAATAATTTGTGAAGCCCTCACAACTCTCTAATAATGAACTCATCTTTTTTGTTCTAACAGGGTGGGGTTTATATTTCTCAAATATTTTACTAATCAAGATATTACTGCTATTAGTTTAGCAAAGCTCTATCCCCATTTAGAATTTTAAGTGTCCAATAAATGTTAGTTGAACACAAAAATAAATGAATTCTATAAGTCTGAAGACCAAATAATTCATTTTACACTTGCTGAAGCTGGGTGCAGTGGCATGAACCTGTAATCCCAGCTATCTGGGAGGCTGAGGCTAGGGATCACTAGAGTCCATGGGTTCGGCACTACCCCAGGCAACATAGCAAGATCTAGTTTCTTTAAAAAAAAAAAAAAAGCTTAAAAAAATGTTAAATCAATAATAAAAGATGTCACCCAATTTCTGTGTTCTTCCCTTCCCTATTTTAACATGTCTCTCCCTCCAACTCCTTTGCTAAATGCCTCAGTTTTATGGTCAGTTGGATAGTTTTCATTTTTTTCTTGATCTTCTGTTTGGTTTCTCTATATTTCACATGTGATAACATTCCATATATATCTTTTTCCTTCTGACTTATTTCAACTAGCATAATCCCTTTCAGCTCCACTCATGTTGCCACTAATGATATGAATTTGTCTTTTTTGATCACTGAGTAATATTCCATTGCATAAAAAAAATAACACAGCTTTTTGATACATGTTTATTTTGGGACATTTGGGTTGCTTCCATCTGGCTATTGTCAATAGCGCTGCAATAAACATATAAGAGTCCATTTTCTTTCAATTAGTGGGGTTTTGTCCTTTGTGTAGAATTCTAGGAGTGGAATTACAAGATCATATGGATCATCACACACAGCTTTCCAGAGTTACTGGACCAGTTTACATTTCTAAAAGCAGTCTAAGACAGTTCCCTTATCTCCACACATCTTCTTCAGTATTTGCCATTTCCAGGTTTTTTAACCATTCTACTGCTGTGAGGCAGTATCTCATTGTAGTTTTGATTTGCATTTCCCTGATAATTATTGATGTTGAACATATTTGCATTTCTTCTTTGGGAAGTGTTTTTTAGTTCCTCAACCCAATTTCTGATTTGTGTTGTTTGCTTTTTATTGAGCTGTTGTGTCCCTGGAATAAATCCCACTTAGTTGGATTTTGTTTACTAAAATTTTATTGAGGACTTTTACATATGTATTCATTAGGGAAACTTATCTTTTAATTTTTGTGTTGTCTTGGTTTGGTTTTGATATTAGTGTAACCTTGGCTTCATAAACTGTATATGGTAGTATTCTTTCTCAGTTTTCTGAGTTTTTGTAGGATAGGCACTAGTTTGTCGTCGAATGTTTGTTAGAAATCATTTTTGAAGCCATCTGGACCTGAGATTAATGTTTTAGGGGAGTGTTTTGATTCCTTTATTAATTTTACTGTTTATAATTGGTTTACTTTTTTCTTTTTCTTCTTTGCTCAGCATTGGGTGACTATATAAGAATTTTTACCATCTCATAGGATACTGAACTTGTTTATATATAAGTGTTCATATTAATGTCTAATTATCCTCTAGATTTCTAGTCGGACTGTTGTAATTTCTCCTCTTTCACTTATTATCCTACTTATTTGGACTTTCTCCTTTTCCTTTGTGAACCTGGCCTAGGTTTGCCTATTTTATTTTTTCTCAGAACCAGTGTTTAGTTCCAACGATCTTTTGGACTGACTTTTTCATTCATATTTCATTTATTTCAGCTTCAATTGCTATTTCCTTTCTTCTATTAGTTTTTGTTATTCATCTTCTAGTTCTTCAAGATGAAAAATCAGGTTATTATTTTTGTGTTATTTCTTGCTTTTTGATACGAGTCTGTACTACTGTATACTTTTAATATTGCTTTTGCTGAGTTCCATACATTCTGGAAAGTTGTGGCACTTCATCATTTGTCTGAAGATATTTTTAATTTCTTCAATTTACTCATTAACCCAATGGTCTTTCAGGTAGCATGTTGTTCAGTTTCCATGTAATGTTCCTTACTTTCTTTTCATAGTTGATGATCAGAGAAGATTACTGGTATCATTTCAGTCTTCATGTATTTGTTGATGTTTGTCTTGTGACCTAATACGTGGTCAATCCTGGAGAATGATATATGAGAAAACTGTGCATTCTGATTTTGGGAGTACAGTGTCCTATAGATGGTTCATGTGGTTTAGATTTTTATTTAGTGCTATTGTGGCATTTGTTTTATAGATCTGTCCCCTTGGTAAGAGTGACCACACATTTATTTTCTCCCATGTTTATTTTCAAAGATGACATTAACTGCCTAATGTATTTTGGTGTGCCCTCATTTGGTGAGTATATATTGATGAGTGTTATGCCTCTCTGGTGTATTGTCCCCTTGATCATTATATAGTGTCTTTCAATTTCTGTTGTCACCTTTCTTAGTCTGACATCTATTTTATTTGCTTAAAGTATGGCTACCCCCTGCTTTCCTTTGGGGGGAGAGCATTTGCTTGCAGAAATGTTTTCCATCCATTTTGCTTCCAATCTGTGTTTATTTTTAGAGCTTGAGTGTTTTTCCTGGAAGCAGCAGAAGATTGGATTGTGTTTTATTAATCCAATATGCTACTCTGTCTTTCCACTGAGTGAGTTTAATCTGTTTACATTTTGGTTGATCATGGATACATGGGAGTCTGTTAATGGCACTTCGGTGATCATTTTTTGGTTCTATTTACCACCTTAACTTTTCCCTATTCATTCCTCAGTTGGTTTAGACTTTAAGACTTCTTGTGAGGTGTAGAGGTTTAGTAATAGTGAATTTCTGAATATTCTGTCTGACAAGGTCCTTACTGATCCCTCAAAAAGGAAGGAGAGTTTTGCTGGAATTTTTTGTCTTGCAGTTTTTTGAGTATGTTGCTCTGTTCTCTTCTTGCCTTACTTTTGTTTTCTTTTATGTGTCTTACTATAGTTTCATGATGGTAATTTCTTCTTCTAATTCCCTGTATGTCTATTTTAATATCATTCTTCAAGTTTGGGAAGTTCTCTTCAATTATTTCCTTGAATAGTTTCTCAGTTTCCTTGTCTCTTTCTTCTCTTTCTGGGATTCTTTTAACTACTATCTTTCCTTTCCTCATGGAGTCAGATCATTCTCATGTTTCTTCATTCGTTAACCTTTATGCTGTCTCTTTTTGAGCTCTTTTTATATCTCTGTATTCAAGAGTACTGATTCATTCTTCCATTCCATCTATTATATTTTCATGGCTTTTCCCAGAATTTTAAAATTCCTTTATTGATTGTTTCACATCATGCAATACCTTTATTTTCTCACTTAATGATTCAATCTTATTCTTCTGTTTGTTGACTATGTTTCTCATGGTATTCTGCTTCTTTTCTTATTCTTTTAGTTTTTCAACTAAGACAATTTTGAATTTTATGTCTCACAAAGAAATACCTTCATGTCGGTATCACTGAGTTCTGGAAGTTGATTAATTTTCTTTCTTTACTGGTCCCAGGAGGGCTTGCCTGACCACTGGGATTTTTTTTTTCCTCCCCACTGTGTGCTTTTACCAAGGCATGTATGGTTCTGCCTGGACGTTGTATCAATGTGGGTTGTGGGTGGAGGCAGGGGCAGGTGCTCCCACTTTTCTCCCCTCAGCTCACACCAACCACACAACTTCAGAAGGCCAGTGGGATTTCTGGGTGCTCTTATGGGGAATGGACTGGTCACTGCCTGGGCCACTGTGGCAGCTGGGTGGGTTGGTTCAGCAGTAGCATCCACTGGTCAGAGCAATGCTGCTGGCAGGTAGAATGTCCCAGTGCTCTTACCTGGGTATGAGTAGAACTTGCACCCTGGTCTGGGCTGCTACGGCAGCTGGACAGGGGTGGAGGCTCTTGTGGCTTCCATCAACCAGACTGCTTGGGGTAGGTCATGATACTTTGAGGCTCCAGCTGTGGTTCTATCTGCTAGTGGGTACAGAGGGTTGTACTTCTGTATCACTTCCGGATATATCTAGGGACAACTAGAGTACCCAGTTCAGGGCATGGCAATGTAAGGCTCCAGATGTATGTAGCCTGGTCAGCTTAGAGTCATGGGTTGGTTAAGTGATGTGGTCAGTGCTTGGCCTTTCAAGATTATGGATCAGGAAGTAAAAAGATAAAAGCATTCTCTCTGCTCAAGAGATGATGGCCTTTTTTGCTAGTGGCACCAGAGGATTGAGTGGATGTGTCTCCCAGCAGGGATTTACTCTTTATGAGATTATGGCAGCTCACGTGGAAAATGGTGGCTGATGCTGAGGTATGGGTTGTTCACCTGGTGATATCTGCAGGTTCCAAATGTAGGGTGGGATACTGGGGGCTTTGGGTATGGTCTGGACTGGAAAATCTTGGTCAGCTTGGTGGATTGGGCTTCCCAGAGTGGTAGGGACTGCAGAAAATGGGTGACTCCTGTTTTGCTTCCTTTTTGGTTCCTAGGTGTCCTGGAGAGGTACTGGTGTCATATATTTTGTTCAAAGCACCTGGGTTTTTGCTAAGAGTTTGCATCAATAGCCCCCTACCCCATTTTTAAAAGTTGTTTTCAGAAGTGAGGTTGATTCTATGTTCTGTATGCTATCATGTTTAAAATCCTTAAATACACTCAGCTACAGAAATCTTAATACCTGGTACTAACCAGATAATTTAGTTGGTCTTAATAATTATTAAATATAGATGTGATTTATTAAAATCACTGTAAAATAAAAATCACTGTAAAATCATGTTTGATAGATGTTACAAAATTGAAGGACTAAAACCTTGAAATTACCAGTGTAATTTAGAATCTCAACATATAGTTGATTGAGTCTAATCCATATAAGAATTGAATACTGCATCAACTGATATAAATGTTATTATTGAGTCACACCCTGACTTACTAGTACCTAATTTATGTGTTTCCCATGAGAGTGGATTTCTCAGACAATGTCAAGGAAATATTTTACTCAACCCAAAAATAGTTAATATAAACCAATGGAATATATGCTTTAAAAACAGGTTATTATATGAAGAGAATTAAGCCAGAAGAAGGAAGACAAATGTTGAATAGGAGTATTTACATGTGGAATATAGAAAAACCAAATAAAGGGTCAAAGTAAAGCTCAAAAGTCCTTAAAAGCTGACTAGAGAACAGAGGAGAAGCAGAGAGGGAGGAGAAAGAACAATGTGAGGAAGGGGCACAATGGACTATGGGTGCTTTTGTGCTGGGAACATAGAGGTTTAATAACACCCAAAGGGGGTATCCTATACTTCCAAAATATAAACTACAATGGTACCACAATAAAAAATTTTAAAAGGCAGCTTAATTGTGTAACTCATTTGAAATGTCATAAAACAACGGTTAATAAATCTATCCTGAGATTTATGATAGACTGAAAATGTCCCAGTAGAAAAAGTACAAGAACTACCAAGGTATACTTTCACCGGTGATTTCAGATTATACATTTGCAAGTGTAAGTCAGCAGAATAGGAGAGTGATTATAAGGTGGTCTAGATTCAGTTCCTGGCTTTGCCATGCAATAATTGTGTGATTGTAGAAAAGTTTTTGGGAACCCTTTAAACTTTTTTTTTTTTTTAAGAGAGACTAAGTCTTACTCTATTGCCTGGGGTAGTCCCAAACCTACGAACTCAAGAGATCCCTACCCTCTCAAAGCTGGGATTACAAGCATGCACATCCTCGCCCAGCTATTTTCTGAGGCTAGGTCTTGCTATATATTGCCTGGGGGTGGGAGGGTGGGGTGTCTCAAACCCACAGACTCAAGCGATTCCTAGCCTCAGCCTACCAAGGCTGGGATTAAAGGTGTGCACCACAGCACTCGACTTCCTTTTAACTTCTGTTTTACCTTCTATTTGTGGAATTAACAATAAAACAAAAGACTTATGCCTTAAAAATGTTAGATGAATATACAGTATGCCTGGCACATAATAAATACAACATAACTATTATTGTTCAGCATGTTTCCTCTTTCAATAATTTATACTGCCAGGTTCAGTCATATTATTTCATGTTGCCTGTCTCACCTTTAAAACTGATTATAACTTCTTGAGTCTTCATGAACTTTTGTATATGGTTATTTCTTTGTCTTTTTTGCATTTATCATTTCCAACTTTGCTACCTTCCTTAATATACTTTTCACCTTCCTCAAAGTGAAGCAGTCATTGTGATATGTACAACACAAATGGGTGGTATATTCCAAGAAAGCATTAAATATTCTCCCACCTTTTATCTTATAGATTACTGTCAGTAATATTGAACATACAGAATAAGCTTTGTATGCCCTCACTAGATAAAAACTACAAGTTGTATTCCCATTCACAATGGGGAACAGAAGAGGAAGAATAATTTCATATATAAAAATAACTGATTCAGGCACAGTGATGCGTGCCTTTAAGCGCAGCTACAGAACACAGCTGAGACTAGGAATCACTTGAGTCTTGTGAGTTTGAGACCTGAGACCCGCCCGGGGGCAACATAGTGAGACCTAGTCTCAAAAAATAGCTGGGCATGGTGGTGAACACCTGTAATCCCAGCTACCTGGGAAACTGAGGCTGGGGATTGCTTGAGTCCGTGGTACCCTGAGCAATGTGAGCCTGCAGTTCCACAGGCAAAAACAGTGAGACCTAGTCTCAAAAAACAAAAACAAACAAACAAACAAAAAACCCAAAAACTTATTACAGGTGAAAACTTTTACTAAAAGGATATATAGTAAAAAAATTGAGAAAAATTTAATATAGAAATGGGGATCATTGGAGCTTTCCTGTATTGTATCTTTTGCGTTTCTTTCCATTTCTCAATATTCACAGAAGCATAAATTTTAAGAGTAAAAAGCTTAAAGGTAATTTGTAATCATTGTGCAAGAACAATGATACCCAAAACATAATACTCAAAATCTCTAACTATGATCAAGGCAAAACAAATTAACACAGGAAAGACAAAATCACTCAGTGAATACACTTAAATAAATGAGTGATATTGCAAAGGTATCCCTACATAGTTGCTACACTTAAATATTTGAATATTACACAGACTTGCCTTTAGGAAGAATTTATATGTAGAGCTGTGATTCTAATAACCTGGTGAAGAAACAGTATTATATTTTGCTTTAGTTCCCAGGAGGTTCCAAGAGGAACCAAGTGTTAGGAACCAAGTACTGATTCTAAAGAGTCATACAGACTGCTCTGGGAAATAATAATATTCCATATTAGACAGGTATTAAAATTACAAAGTACTTTTGACTGTGTAAGGGTTTAGAGGTTTTCAAAAAAGTAATCTAATAATAAACATAATCAGTGTATAATAAGGTTAAGAGCTATAGTATACTGCCTTATGCAAAAACAGATTACTGTTTTCATTTTTAAATACCTTCAATTTACTCATCATTTTTAAATACCTTCAGTTTATTTAGCTATATTATTTTCATTCATTCAAGAAAATCTTAATGACTATCCCCTGTGAAACAGACTGGCTCTTAGGAGCCTATGATTCTTTCTTATTAAATCTTTCAAAATTTCACCACAAAATAAAATTTACCAGAACTAATCTCTCTCAACTCCCAGAGTACTACATGAAATATAAAGTAAAAAAGAAAGTTCAATAAAATATTGTACATTTAACAATACTCAAGTGTTTCAATCTAGTTTCTTGAGTATATGTAGAGCAACAAAATAGAACAATACCTTGCCAAAATGCCTGAAGATAAAATGGACAGATTTAGGCATCAGAAGATATCCAATATATAATTTATTTATATGCTTACATCCAAATCAACCATCAAAACCATCAAAAATGTAGGTTGTATTTTAATAACCGATAACTTCTTATTCCCTAATTACATCTGAATATTTACAACAATAATTATTTCACAACAGTCCACAGCACTATTTTCTTAATTATATCATGACCTTCATTGCGTTAAAATCCTTACCTTATGGTTATTTAAAATTTTTACAAAAACAATGATTTCCTATTACTGTACATTTTCATACTGTATTTCTGTTTTCTCAACATTTCATTCTCACACATGAGGTATTTTTGTAACCTCAGATTTGGCTTTCTCCTTTATTCCCCAGGTTAAACACCATGTAAATTTATCAGAATATCTGAGGGAGAACAGTTTTTAAATATCCTTAAATAATGTCAATATGCATTTTAGGCAAAGTCAAATTAAACTGGCAGTAATTATTTTATGATGTTTTTAGTATCCTGAAGGGCCAAGGTGTAGAATACTTAGTAATCTGTTAGCCTAACAATTGAAATTCCAGAAGTAGTACAGTAGTCCAAGCTACCAGTTGCACCTTAATCTAGCTTTATTTCCTATTTACTATACAGAAATTTAAGCAATAGCAAAACAAAAATTTTTCTCAAGACTAAAAATAAATTTTTTTGAGGTCTTGCTATGTTGCCCTGCATAGTCCCAATCCCACGAACTCAAGCAATCCCTAGCCTCAGCCCCCCAGGTAGTTGGGATTACAGACACCAGTCACTGCACCCAGCTGCTTTTTTCGAGACCAGGTCTCGCTATGTTGCCCAGGGTAGTCTTGAACTCACGATATGAAGTGATCCATGGTCTCTTTGCTTCCCAGCGCTTGGATTACAGGTGTGTGCCAAAAAAATTCATGTTTAAGTGAAAGGTAGTGTCAAAGAATTTTTTTCAACATTCAGAATTGGTTAAATTTCAGAGGTTAACAAAATGCATACACTTTATATCCCATTACAGCCCACAGAATGTGGGGAAGCCCCTCTAATCAAGAACATAAATACATAATCACACAGACTGAGATTTTAAAAAGCTATAAACAGGTTCATGTTAGTTGAGGCCAGGCTTTTTTACTAATCAAATTGCATAGCTTCTTGGATACAGAAATGAAGATCATAATGTAAAAAGACCTCCCCTACTTCACACTATGAATAAACAGTGTGAAAGACACTGAAAGAATGTTCCAGAGATGCAAATAATGTTTCAGCGCATGCTGATAAAGGTAAATACTTGATGGAAATGCATATATTGTGTGACTTGCGGTTTTTTTTAAATGAAGTACTTATGGTGATTTTTCAATGAAAAAGGAATACTACTATGAATAAAAAGATAGAACCCACCACTCCAAAAAGAGTGGACTTAGAGTGTCACAACTTTCAATTAGTGTAAAACTGTTTACGTGAATACTTCAGTAAAAATGAAAAATCATGCAGAAAAAGTGATTTCTGAGTGATTAATTTATGAAAACTAGCAAAGTATGTATCCTAAATGTAAATTCAAATCTTCTCAAGAAGAAAGTTCCAAATAGAGCTCAAGTTACACATATACCTCAAAGAGGTGTGAGCATCCATGAAATTTTTGGAATTCTGGATTAAGTAAAATTAACTAGGTTTTCTACAATAGGACTTCTAAGGACCTTAAAAATAAGAAAATGCTCTTTGATGATCTCTAAGACAAGTTTAACAGGTAGTCTGCCTACTTTTTTGACATCTAAGTTCATTAATTTTGGAAAGCATTTAATTGAACTAGAATTTCACAGAACAGGAAACTATTAGACACATTTATACATTTATAAATTCAGGTATTTAAGGTGACCTTTAAAGTATGAACATTCAATCTCATACTATCAACCTTCTTATCTTTACCAGTCATCAGTCATTATTCTGTGCTATTTTCATGCAATATAACCAAACTCCCAAAGATCTTTGATTTTAAAATTAGAGACATAGATTATAATATAAATTAGAAAACAGTATTACCTTCTCTTGTAGTAGGCACAAAATGGAAACAAAGGATAATCAACACAGTCACCATTTAAAATATAAGCAGGTAATCTATAAACACTGAAATGCTTTACCTCATCAAACTCTTCAGTCATTTTTCTGATAATTTCTGCATTCTGCATATTTCGAAACATCTCTATTCTCACAGTACCTGTGGAACAACAGATTTTACGGTTAATCTTTTTTTATCCCACGCTAAACATTTTTACCACTATTTAAAAAGTATTATCCATAAGTTTTTCCATCTTTCTTTTTCCCCCCAATTCCTATCTACTGTAAAGGAATCTTTTAAGAACTTCAAAGTTCCTTATACATTTCCTAAAATTTAAATATCGTGTGAACTAGGTAAGTAAAAAAACACTGAGATGATGTTAGGAAAGAAAAGACAAACAAACAAATTTACATTTTCGGGAGGGTTCTAAGAATTGACTAAAGTATAGGCTGATGCTTTCTAGACATAGCTGGCTACCTTTGTTTGAAAATATCCATCTGTACAGTTAACTCTCTTGTGGCCCTCTGATATTCCAATCATTTGAATGCTCACTTATAAATTGAAACTAAATGTTCCTTCATCTAGTAACACATTTCAATTGTTTTCATCTTAAAACTAATTTATTTTTAACTGAGGTAATATTGGGGGTACTCCCATCAGGTTATTACCATCAGAGCACACCCCTACCAACGCATTCATATTCCACTACCACAGACCATTGTACTTCTGGCATCTTTACTCTTTCCTTCTCTACACCGCCCCCACCTGTCTTCTTTGAATATGAAAAATTGCACACTAAACTCAACATACCAAGTATCAAAGAAAGTCAACCCCTTCCTAATCTCATTCTTTCAAATTCCTTTTATTGTAGCACTTCATATTTATGTCAAAATATGGTTAAATATTACCATTCTTACAGTAAGAGTGAACTGCAGTTAAAACTTTTGTTAAGAATTAACCTAATTTGAAGAATTTAAAGTAAGGTTTGGAATCAATCTTGAGTACAGAAAATCCTGGCCAACAGGAGATTAAGGTTCAATAAATCAGTAAAACAATCACTCATCTCTTCAAATGATTAGCAACTTCAACTCCTATTTAGGAAGGTAAGAGGAAGGAATCTCTGAAATGTACATTCTGACAGGCAAAATTTTGAAGCAGAGGAATAATCACTAAAAGTCATCCAAACATAGATTTTATTTAGAATTCAACAAAAATAACAGCAGCACATTTGGCAGGTTAAACTTAATTTAAGTCTTACTAACATGTGTAATCAGAAAAATATTATCTGTCCTATCTTTTAGTGAGTTCCATTCTGAAACAAGTTTTTAACTATTTGATGTATAGTGCTTGTTCTTTTTCAATTTGAAATTTGTGAAGTACCACTAACAGGCATCCTGCAATGTACTAGAGCTAGTATGACAAAGTCTAGATTGTATGGTAGAAGAAAAAATATTTTTAGAAAGTTCTTTCCCAACTTGCAATTTCCAATATAAACGTGGGGAACTTTCATATTGTGATTTTATTTCAACATCAAAACCAGCAGTGTACATAATATTCAACATTAACGAATACACTGTTTACCATGTACCGTTTATTTTCAGAAGAGCTTTAAAAAAAAGGAAACACATTAAGTTGCTAATTATAAGTTATCACAAGCAAAAGAAACTTTCAGTCAGTCTTAAAATTATTCAAATAAGATAATATTTTTAATTGTACTTAACATTCTTTAGGTCATAAACTAAGTGCCAATCTGAAATATATTCCCATATATAAAAGGAAACAATTTCAGGGGTTGTTCCATGATAAGTAAAATAACATTCGTAAGTACTAAACAAACAAAATAGAGTAAAATGATAATTTAAATCACCAAACACATGAAGACTTGGCTGTTCTTGAGATGAAACCATTTTAAACAGTTTGACTGAAGTGTTGTTATATAGTTACAGGCATTTGCCAAAAGTCATCAACTCATATGCTTAAAAAAAGTATCAATTTTATAAATGAAAATTATATGTTGGTAAAGTTGACTTTTCAAAAATTCAAGGAAAAGGACAGTAATCATAGTATTTTAATAATAATTGTTGTCGTCAAAATACTTCCAGTGTAAATAATGCTTAACCCTATTTCTATGACTGATATGGTAATTTTCATATAAAGTACTCAATGAAATACTATGATAACTTATAATGGACTATTTTGATACATCAACTTAATGTCATAAAAATGAAAGGCAACAAATAAGCAACTAGTATTAAAAGCAATACAAAAAACAATGTTTAACATCTTTAAAGATGATTATCAGGCAAATAATCATTAATAACATAAAATGTTTAAAATCATAGCTTTTGCAGGTATGGTGGTGCATGCCTGCAAATGACAGCCTATGGAGTTGTGGTGGGGTATAGGTATAGTGGTTCAAGTCCCGCCAGGGGCAACACAGCGAGAACTAGACCCAAAAAATAGCTGGGTGTGGTGGCATGTGCCTGTAATCCCAAGCTACTTGGGAAGCTGAAGCTGGGGACTGCTTGAGTCCGTAGCACCCCAGGCAATGTGAGTCTGCGGTTCCAAATAGCAAGACCTAGTCTCAAGAATAAACACATAAACAAACAAATAGATAAACAAACAAATAAATAAAAATCATAACTTTATAAATGAATAGAAACTTGTTTCTGTGATGTATTAAAGAAAATCCATCTGTTACTGCATTTACTTCTGGAAAGATGAAGTATTCTCTAATTAAACTGTTTCCTGATATCAATTATCTCCTAACTGCTGTATAAAACAACTAACTTTCACAGAATATCTTATCATTCTATTTAGAGCATTTGATGATTATATTGACTTTTACAGCACTACAGGCTTGTACTATCTAGACTCTGATAACTTATTTTAATTTCTTCCAATTACTTTTAATCATCTACTTGAGTTGATACAAGTAATTTCCAAAGATCTAACCAACATGTTCTTCTTTGTCCCTTTTTCATATTTTCTCATCTAGAAATGACACTACTTACCTCACCCACCACAGAAAAATGTGGAAGACACCTAAGCTTTCTATGATAAAAAAGTCTTGCTTTAACTCAACTAGTTCTCAAAGTTCACCTTCATGTTCTTGATTTTTAAAGATCCATATTTCAAATAGAAGACTGAATCATAAAGATCTAAAGTAATTTAGAGCTATGAAAAAATAAGTAGGTGAATATAAAAAATATCTTCCATTCTCTTAAACATATTTAACAAGTTATCTCTGAGAATTCTGATAGAATAACCTACTAAAATATGTATATTATGTAAAAAATAAATATATTTGAGCAAGCAGGTCCTTGACAGGATTGTAGTTCTAATGAAGATAAAGGAAGAATTTTCAAAATTGTCTTTTTAACTATTAACCCAGAAATAGAAGCAACATTAGAAAACTGCCATAAATTCTTGATGATTTAAACACATCAAAATGATGGTAAGAGTGGAACAATACAATCCCTGTGGTAAGCACTATTGTAAATGTTTACCAAATTACTAACATACATACCCTTTAATCTTCATGTTTCACTTGGTGAGAAGGAGCCATAAACCCACACATGTATAAAATGATGAATGTATAAAGTCATTCCCTGAAACACTGTTCACAGTAGCAAAAACGAGTACAGAAAACGAGTATGTCCATAAATAAAACTAAATAAGTACAAGTTGTAATGATAGTGACAGTGGTGGTGGGAACTAACATTTGAGTGCTCACTATCTTCAAGGAATTGTGCTAAATAAGACCATGAGCTATTAACACAGTCAATCTTAACAACCAAATAAAAAATACACTAGTTTTCCTCCCATATTACAGATGAGCAAGTTCACAGATAAGATTTTACAACTTGCAAAAGAGGCTTCTCATGGCAGGTACATGGTTTACATGAAAGCAATTTCAGAATGGCATCCAAGACTCTTTACTGAGTCTTAAAGTCAATGGAATCATAGAATTTTAAAAACAACAAAGTCCCCTGTAACTGATAGGAAAAGATCTCTAGGGTATATTCATACATGAAAAAAGAAGTGTCATATATGTATTTGATTATAACATACTTAAGTATTTCTGGAAAGTTACAGAACGGCAAAGCTAGTTGCATCCAAGAAAAGAAAAAAAATGTGCAGTTGAGGTTTAGGGAGGCAATGGAGATATCTATCATAATTGCTTTCCCTTTGCATTTCCTGAAATTTGAAATATATGACTGTATTATTCAAACAGAACAATATACATTCCAAATAAAATGTGAGGAATTTAAAATATTTATTCAAGAAATGACTAGATGCCAAGTATGGTGGCACACACCTGGAATCCCAGCTACCCGGAAGGCAGAGGCTAGGAATCAATTGAGTCTGTGGGTTCCAGACTACCCCGGGCAACATAGTGAGACCTAGTCTCAAAAAAAAAAAAAAAAAAAAAAAAAAAAAAAAAAAAAAAAAAAAAAAAAAAAAAAAAAAAAAAAAAAAAAAAAAAGAAAGAAAAAAGGGGATAGAAATGATAGGAAAACTAAATAACAATGTGGAGTATTTTATACTGTACCTGTAGCATATAAGTTGTTTAATCAATACTGGCACTCCTACCTTTAACATTCATTTTTTGATAGGTTATCTTGCCCATTTTTGGAGTTAAGTTAAAAGCTCTAATTCCTTAGGTGAGCTGCACTGGAAACCAGACCATTATTTAGGCATACTGTCAAGTTAATGTGTAAAGAATGAGATCAGTGGTCACCTCTTTCATCCCGCAACCAAAGAAAATCATCCCAGCAGTTTTCTCATCACTCACACCTTCACTACCATAAACTGCACACCTTCACTACCATAAACTATACAGAGCCTAACATTCCTGTACAAAATGCCTAGAACCCACTATAAGGATTATTTAGAGGAATAAATAAGTCACTGTCAAAGAAGTGGGAACCAATAGCTTTATCTATAGTATGTTTTCTATCTATCTATCTCTCTATGTAAAATCTATCTAAAATCTAACTTATCCAATCTAATCTAAACCTTGGGGCCAATATCTCATTTTATTCTTTTCAGTCTTTTTCAATTCTACCTCTCCCCCATGTATTCTACGATGCCAGAGTAGGAACTATAATCTCCTTTATATCTTTTCCAACTTTACTTAGCAATTAAACAGTCCACCTGTTACCTACCTTTTAATAAACCTCTCCTTTTCAAATGTACTTTTCTGCCCACTAATGTCTGCACAGTGTGTTCTCCTTTCCTTTTTGTAACACATCTGTCCTTTTCAAAATGTAATATATATAAATAAAATATTGCTAGAACACCAAAAGTTGTTAGCAGGGAAGCTTCCAAACAGTAGTTGTTTTCTATGTAATTGTGCCATTTGTGATTTAGTCTTTTATTTTAAAGATTTTCTTTTTAAAGAGTGGATTATAAACAGGGTGATAAGTGACCAAATCTTTTCTAGGGATAAAGCACAAATAATCCAAGCATAAGATAGGACAAATTTTTGGAAGTCTCATTTTTACTTTACCAAACCTGATAGCAGGTTGCAAATCAAAACAAAATGACAAAACTGAAAATATAGAAAGAGAAAATCTGAGTTAAGAAAAAAGAAATGCTGTGGCTACAAAAACAGGTGAGAATTCATGAAAGAAATATCTGCGTAACAAAAATACAAGACTTAGTAGTTACCTATGAGGTCAGAAATTATATATGTTATTGTTTCTTAAAACTTGAGAAGGCAATATAGAGTACAGGTAGAGAAAGAAACAATAATCTTGGCTACCTTTAAATGAGAATTTTAAGATTTAAATTATATGCATGCTCTACATAGTGCATGGAAAAAGTTACTTCACATGCTGTTTTAAGATATACTTTTGGAAATATGTCAATCTTTTAGAATGCCTTAAAAACACGAGTTATGATGCATCTCTAGTGACCACTGTGTCTCTAGATGGCAGTCTGCACTTTGTAACATTCATAAAAAACTAATATACTTCCCTGTAAACACAAAAATGAAACATCAAATTACATTCTCACAAAAATATCAGAGTGACATATTTTATGAGAATATCAATTAACTAGTTTTTTGTAGACCAACAGTGCACAATTCATCAATACCAGAAAGATGAAATTACTAAATATTAGAATTTCAAATTATGAGTTACAATCATAAATCTCATTGTTCAAGGAAATAAATCACTTTAAATTTATACAAGTTCTGATTATGGCAAAATTGTAACAGTGTTGTCCTTAGAAATCCTCTTCCTTAAATGCTAGCTAAAATATAAAAAAGTTTAAGAGAAAGAACCTGTCACAATGTGGGGGGGGGGGCTCAAAGGATTTATCTGCAGAGTTAAGATTAAACCAACTATAAGTTGATGTCTCATACTCTGGTTATACAAAGTAAGCTTTTTCTTGGTTTTATACTTAAAGGGGTAAAAGTACCTGCGAGATAGTGGTCAAAACTGGTGCTTGTTCTTAAAAAATATCCAAAATTCACATACTCTACCCCAGAGAACTTCAAACAGCATACTCAATTACAGCAAATGGTTCTAGGCTGGTAGGATCCCTGAGTGATAACTCCCTTCTACAGAAAGTAACTATACCCTGGGCTTCAAATAAATTTGAACACATGAAACAATACAACATTTCTGAATGGAAAGTAACTAAACATACTTAAAAGGTCACAGCAAAAAACTGAACAAAAAAGATCACAGAAACAGGCTTACTCTAAAAGTATTAGCATATTAGCTAGTTTGTGAAAGAAATTATTTTATCATATTTAAAAAGGACACAGGGAAATGTGCAAAATGGGAAATATCCACAAGGAACAAATGTTCCACAAGGAAATGATTCCAATATAATAAAATCCTCCAGAAAACAAAAAAGTCTTATTATTCATTTCATGGGGTTAGCAAAGCCTTGATAATAAAACCTGAATGGCAATAATAAAAAGAGAAAATTGCAGGCAAGTCCTCACTGAGAAACAAAATGCTTAAAAAATCCTAAACAAGATGTTAGTAAACCAAGCCTAGCAATAGCTTTAAATAGAAATGATCCAATTGAAATCATTTCAGGAATCTTTCAATTTAACATTAAAATATCAGTGGTAGCTAGAAATGAAAGTGACGAGAGGGTGGGGCAATAAATGAGAGAAAATGATGGGGAAGTTATGACAATTATTTTGCCACTGATATTGTAACAGTAGACATATAACATTATGCATTTGTCAAAACACTTTGAACTTTTTAATCACAAACACTGATCCCTAATATAAACTATGAACTTAATAAATAATAATGTATCAATAGTTGGTTCATCAATTCTAACAAATATACCACACTGAAGTAATAAGATGTTAATAATAGGGCAAACTACAAAGAAGAGGCACATGGGAACTCTTTGCAATTTTGGTTTCATATTTTGTCAACCTAATATGCCTCAAAAAAATAAAGTATATTCAAACTTGTACTATGTATGGAATTTTAAATGCCTAAACTCCAAATTGAAAAAATTAAGAACAGATATATAAGATCTTTTCACTCAGACCTAACAATAACCTCTAAAATATTTTGAAGAAAAAAACCTAAATGGAAATATATATACAATGATCAAGAATTGAATGACTGAAACTTATAAAGATGCAGATTCACCCAGCAGTGATGTAATACTCATCTATAGCGACCATTGCTCTTCCTTTTAACACCTACACATATGAACAAAAAAGGTAGGCGTGGGTTGTTTCTGGCATTTAGCAGGGAAAGGGTAGGGAACTTTGTTAATATTGTATAAGAGAGGAAAGCTTCCAGCAACAGAGAACTGGCAAAAATATCAATAGTATCTAGGCTAAGAAACAGTTAAAACACAAATTTAATATAATTCTATTCAAAACTACAACAAAGCTGGGCATGGTGGCGCACACCTATAATCCAAAACCTGGGAGGCAAGAGATCCATGATCCCTTGAGTTCACGGGTTCGAGATTACCGCAGGCAACAGAGCGAGACCTAGTTCTCAAAAAAGGAGCCAGGTGTGGTGGTGGATGCCTGTAATCCCAGCTACCTGGGAGGCTGAGGCTGGGGATCACTTGAGTCTGCCAGATCAATACTACCCTGGGGAACATAGCAAGATCTAGTCTCAAATAAACAAACAAAAATCCCAAGTCTTTCATGGAACTACAAATCTTTCATGGAACTGGACAACTACAAGTCTTTCATGGAACTGGACAACTAGTACCACAACATATGAAAGCACAAAAGGTAAAAATATTTCTATTCATAAGACACGTTAACAGACCAAATACCATATATGTAGGGTTGAGAAAAAAATGCCCATACAAAAAATTAATGCCTTTGGTGTCACTGTATAAATAGAGAAGAATTAAAGGATGTTTCTACTTAAAATACTCAATTCCACAGGAAATAAAGACATTAAATTTGTATGGATAAACTATAGATATATAAGTAAATCATATGAAACAGAGCTTTTAGTAGACAACAGTATCTTCATGGCCATGGTACAAAGAATTTCTTATGACATGAAAGGTCAGTTAAAGGCAACTAACATTAATACTGGGGAAAAAAAAATGAAAAGAAAATAAGAGCAGGTTGACATTTCAATAGATTAACAGAAGACTTTAAGCAATTTAGATAAGGCAAAAATCCAAATAGTATTTGAAATACTTCTCAATCTTAGTAGCAATTGAGGAAATAAAACCCCAATGAATGTGATCTTACAAACCAATAAAAAGAGCAAAAACTAAAAGACTGTATTAAGTGTGAGCTAATATACCTAATGAGAAATATTTGACATTGACATAAAAACGTTTTTAAAAGTTCCTACAACTTCTGGTAAAATTACTAAAAAAAGTATATGAGACTACCCATGTTATAGACTGATTTTAAAACTGAGGTTTGGTTTTATTATTTAATCAGTGATGTCTTACAAAATTTGTACGTAATAAAGGTACATTTTGAATGATATTTTAAAAAATACACTTTCAAGATTAGGTAACACCATTTATTTAAATTGAACTAGTTTTATATAGCTGGGCAACTTAAAATTTATACTTTTTACAGTTCATTTTGATTATGTTAATACATCGTATGGTTCATTTGTTTGCATCCAATTTAGAATTTTCTTTCCATCTTTGCTACTTTTCTTTTTCTGAGTATATGAAACAGTAAGATCAACTTGAAAAGCCAATGTTACTTCGAAATTATATTCAGATTAAGTATCATTTCTACAATCCCAAGTTTCTCTAAGATTTCCACCTCATGGCACATACCCTACACATGTAATCAATCTCATCTTCTCTTGTGTATCTCTCCTGTGTTTCATTCTGATCAAATCAGCAAACACAGGTATAAGCTCCATTATTTCCACTTCTTTCAAAACAAAACAAAACAAACACACAAAAAACCTTGCATACTTCAGACATTTCTTGTACTTTGTCCTTGAAATATATCCTGAAAATTTCACTAACTCAGTTCAAAGAGATCCACTTAATTCTTTTTTTTTATACTACCACAAAATTCCTCTCAGTGGGTATTCAACAATTTACTCAATTGTAAACTTATTTTAGACTGTTTCCAATATTTTGCAATTACAAGCAATGTTATAGTGTATAATGCTATGCTTTTATTTTCATAGTACTTCAAAATCCCAGAAGATGGTGGGTCAAAAATTAGTAGGTATTTCTAAATCCCTTCCCATGAGAGATGCTGCAAATTGTATTCCAACTAACAACATAATGATGTATATTCACTTCAAAGTCTAACTAACATAGTACTGTTATAATTTTTATTAATCTTGGAGGACATGATTAAACCATCAATTTGAATTTCTATCAAACGGATATTTTGGTGTAATTGTAGTTTACTGTCATCTCATGTTTTAAGCTCCGCTTTGTAAAAGTTTCACAGAGAGTTGGGTCAATTTCTAAATTTTATTATATTCTACAATCTGAGAAATAAAAGTGTTTTTGTTAATCATATTAAGAAAATATGCATCACTGAATCTTTCATGAGAATTTATTAAAACATATTTTGTAAAATACCTTTTTCAGGAACTGTGAAGATATAGTCAAAAGGAAAATGGGCAAGGAATAGAAAACAGAGTATTCATAGGGGGGGAAATGGCTCTGAACTCTTGCTGATAATAGATATAAAAATTTAAATCATTCATGTATAAATTTATCCATGGTCCAACAACCAAAATATTAGAACTAAATCTACCAAAACTATCAGAAGAACACATATAAAAGTATAAATCTTTATGGCTGTGGATTTGGCAGTAGTCTTAAATGCTGATATCACAAGCATAAAGAAAATATGAAAAATTGGATAAAGTGGGTTTCAAAAATTTTCAAACCTTTGTACATCAAAGGACATTATGAAGAAAGTTAAAACACAACCTACTAAAATGATAAGAAAATTTTTCAAGTTATTTGTCTGGTGAGGGTTTAAAAATTTAAAACTAAGACTATATACAGAACTATTACAACTAACAACAAAGAAAACAAATCTAGTTTAAAATATGCACAGGACTTAAGTATACATTTCTTCAAAGAAGATAAACATCTGAAGAATAAAAGAAAAGGCGTTCAAGTCAATTTGTTGATAAGGAAACACAAATCAAAACCACAAGATACCATTTCATTCCCAATAGGACAGTTAAAATTAAAAAACTGAAAAGTAACAAGTATGTAGAGACTTGGGAAAAATAAGAATCCTTATAAATATTTGGTAGGAATGAAAAACTTAAGGCATTATAGAGAAATACCTCAAAACTTAAAACAAGGCCGGGCACGGTGGCTCGTGCCTGTAAGCTTCAGCCTATGAAACGACTGGGGCTAGGGATTGCGGTTCGAGTCCTGCCTGGGGTCCATAGCGAGACCTAGTTCCAAAAAATAGCTGGGCGTGGTGGTGCGTGCCTATAATCCCAGCTACCTGGGAAGCTGAGGCTGGGGATTGCTTGAGTCTGTGGTACCCCAGGCAACAAGAGCCTGCAGTTCCACGGGCAAAAATAGTGAGACCTAGTCTTAATAAATAAAATAAAATAAAATAAATAAATAACAACTTAAAACAGTTACTTTATAATGTAGCAATTCTAGTCAAGATATTTAATCTCCAAAGAATCAAAAAACAAGTACTTAGTCATTTGTTTCTGAATATTCCCGGTATAAAAAGCAGAAACATGCAAACAGTCATCAAAAAAAAATAGGATAACAAATTATGTGTGTGTATATATATGTATACAACCTTCATGTATATAGTGGATTGTTATTCAGCCATAAAAAGGAATAATTAATGCTACATGCTGTTACTTGGATAAATCTAAAAGACAGTGCTAAGTGAAAAAACTGAGACAAAAAAGATCATATACCATACCACTCTATATAAAATAACTAGAAGGGACAAAGTCATAGGAGTAAATTAATGTTCTCTGAACAGTTTGGGGGGGGGAGGGAATGGGAAATGATTACATTATGTAGAGGTACTCTTCTGGGGTGACAAAGTTTTAGTTAGTTACTAGAGAAAGGTGGTTGCATACACAGAAATGTTAACATATAAAATGTTATATACTAAATGTTATCTGAAAAGTACATTTTAAAAGGGTTGAATGTGTGTTAAGTGAATTTCATCTCAATGTCTAAAAATCACACTGACATATTCTAAATTCATTTATAAAACCAATCTAATAATACAAAAAAATCACTTGGGGCGGGGAGACTTTGCTAATAAGACTGAGAAGAAACAAGCATTTTCATAATTACTTAGAGGATAAAAAGTAGTATAATTCCTATAGCAGGAAATTAGTCAAAAACTAGCTCAATTGTAAATAAGTACATTATTCTACAACACTGTTTCACAAAAAGCAAATAATATATAGAAAAATTAATCTGCAAGAGCAAAAAGTACAATGCCGTAATCTGTTTTAACAAACAATGCAGTAATCTGACCAGTTAAATTACTGTACATACACACAAAAGAATGCTATAATGCTGTATTTAAAGAAAACAAACAGTGAGAAAGTTCTTTATACACTAGTGGCTTTGGTGGGGTGGGGGATGAGAGGTGAGAAGATGAAAAGGAGAGGAAGGGACAAGGGATTAATAAATACCAAATTAAGAAGTAGCCAATTCTGTGGAGAAAAGCAAGAAATGGGAAGATCTTTTTTTGCCTTATAAGCTAAAAATGTTTTGTTTGCATTTTGGATCATAATAATAAACTACAAATGCAATATATTTCAGAATTACTAGGTCTTTGAGAATCAAAATCCAATCCCACAAGACACTGATGTAGATTAAATGAGATGATACATCTCATCATTCACTATAGCATAAAACCAAAAAAAAAATCTAGCTTAGCTCAATTCTTGCCTTCATCATTTAAAACTGCAAAATTACCAAAGTTTTTTCTTCAAATAGTCTAATCTCCCTACTCTTCACTAGTCTGCATGGAACAGACTCTAATGACAGCATTAACTGATGTGTACAACTCTGCTACATTTGGTTTTTCTTTTCTAAAATTTTGCTTATTTAAACTCAGACTCAGAAAAACAAAATGAAACAAAAACTCATTCTCACATAATTTGCTTCCTCTGGGATGCATTTTCTTACAAATATTTCTGCATTCACGTAAACACAAAGCCATGCAACCTGGGGTAGATCAAAAGTCCTTCCTTCATAATGTCCTTTGGTCAGGCATTATAGACTGCAGACTGAGACAAGTCTGACTCTTTATCAAGGCAGAACATTTTAAAGAACTACTGGTATATTTCTCTGTGGGTTCTTAGAAAGTAAAACCATCTTTAAAAATCATATATGCTTCAATACTGGATAAGAGGCTGTCTTAACAACCACTGTAAACTTTTGAATATTGTTTTGTACAAGGTAAGTGCTCTGAAAATAACTGATAAACTGCTTATGGTAACACTGAGTGAAAACTTGGACACTTAAATTTAAGAGTTCAAGAAATCAACAAGGTCAGTAATTGATAAAGAAATACTCTCTTCACTGTATTAGAATGCAAAGAGTGGTGACTTATCAACTCATTTCCCCATGTAATACAATATCACATTAAAATTTATTATAGAGAAAAAGATCTATCAGTTATTAACATGATAAAAATAAATTTTCGACTCAAATGATATTACCTATAAATATTCTGGTATTAATGTTATTTTAAGAAACTATATGAGTCACAAGTACCTCACCTATAAAAAGAAGAACAAAATAGTAATAAAGTTACAAAATGAGGAATGATAGGAACTATGACTATTCTTAATTGAGAACATTAATGAAATAACAGCAGTATTAATTATAAAAGCTTATGATCTAAAAAGTGAATACATAAATTCATCATGTAAATTTCAGACTTTCTTCAAAATTGCAAAATATTATGCTTCTGTTATTTCATAAAAGCAAAAGTGAAGCAGAACAAATGAAATATCTTTAACATTTTTCTCTATCAGAAAAAGGCTAACATAATTCTACAAGGAATAAAATATTACTAAGGAAAGGTAAAGTGCATGACACTGCTGGACTGACAGGTTCAATGAATATCATTTATTCCAACATTCTGTACCTCGACATCCTGAACACTGGATAAAAAAGTTGATTAAATCCAGAAGTGCGATGTCCCTGTCTTGTTTATATGATTCAATCCAGTCATCAACCACGGACTGTAGAAAAAAAAAATAAAATTGAAAACTTCACAAAAATTGGATGTTATAGCAAATAAAAAAAAATTTTAAATTGTGCTTTCTGTTTCTACTGAAAAAAGAAAAATACTTACCTGAAATTATTTCTCTGTAGTCAAATAAAAGTAGATTCCCTCACTTTTAAAAACAATTAAAAGGTGAGTTACTAATTTCAGTTTTTCTACAAAATACAGAATCCACATCTGAACTTATCAATCCCAGAAGTCCAACCCAACTACTGATACTAATATTCAACGCATTTTGAAAAGAAAACTTAACAAACTACACTTATCAACAGATATAAAACTTTCAAATGTAAAAACACCTACTCAACTAGAAGTGTGTAAAAAGAGTTAACGCTACATATTTAGAACTGTATTTTGTCCGAGAATACAAAAAATAAAGGAAGCAGATAAAGTCAAATCATCAATAAGGAAGAAAACTGAAAAAAATTATTGTATTACAGGATCTCAAAAACTTATCTGGTCAAATTCTGGTTTAATATCAAAATTGTAGGAAAACTAGCATTTGATGAAATGTATGTAAAAAAGAGGGGGCGGAGGGTGAAACAAAGACTAAAATAGATCTGCTGCTGGGAACATTTTAACTCACCAAAAACAACAACAAGAACAAAAACTTCATTTCTTTCTACCATCCAAGAAAAGCTTTACAGGTTCTGTTTAATAATGTCAAAGTCTTTAGTAAGTTGAAAAAACTAGTAAATGTAACATATTTGTAAAGACAATCCTTTTCTATGCTTTATAGGAAAAATCTAAAGTCTCCATTACAGTGATGGAAAAGAGTAATAGAAATATTTGACAAGATAACACATAAAAAAGTAAATGTCCAAACTACATTTTACTGTTAGTAACATTTAAGAAAAATAAATCTAACATGATTAAAACCAAAAATATATACTAAATTCAAGAAAGGTAAAAAAGTTGATGAAGAAATACAACTTACAGGCTATAGAATACCTTATTAGCATATAATTGAAAATTTTAAAAAACTTTTAGTACTATAACAATATTTCCAAATTATTGGGTAAATTTAATGTGATTCTAGTTAGCATTATAGTGTGCAGCACTGTGGGATATATTTCTGTTGTGGCAAGAGATCAGAAAAAATGTAGAAAAAATTCAAATTAAAAAACTTTTCCCACTTTCATACAATAGTATAATTATATGCACTACAATGCACAAATCCTAATTCTCAGTTTGGTGAAATTTCATAAATACACACATACATACAAATGCATGTACACACATACCTCCTAAGATGAAAATATAGTTGGCATGCTGTTATTTGTATTATACTGTATGTCTTATAATGTATTATATATTACATACATTATAATATGTATTGCATATATCATTCAAAAAATAGTATTATGTTTTGTGTTTGATTTCTTGCAACCAAATTTTTACAATGAGATTCGGCCATATTGTTATGTATATCAGTAATCTTATTTTTCCATTACTGGGTAGTATTTCACCGCATGAATACAACACAATTTAGTACCTATTTCTCTAGAGATGGATATGAAGGTTGTTTTCATTTAGGGCTGTCACAAATAAAATTGTTAATAGAATATACATGGCTGGGCACAGTGATGCTTGTCTTCAATCACAAACTCAGGAGGCTGAGGAGGCTAGGAATCACTTGAGTCCTTAGGTTTGAGATTACCCCAGGAAACATAGTGAGACCTACTCTCAAAAAAATAGGTGGGCATGGTGGCATGCACCTGTAATCCCAGCTACCTGGGAGGCTGAAGCTGGGGATGGCATGAGTTCTTGGGATCGGAGTCCATATATTTACATTTGAATATATAAATGTGCATATAAATATCTAAGTATATATGTATTACTTTTGATGGGTCTACTAAATATCTTTTTTTGTAGTTGGGGTATGTGTATATGAAGAAAGAGAGCTAGAGAAGAGCCAGAGAGAAAGTCACTATTGTGATGTATATATAACACTAACAAACGTATTAACAGAGAATAAATCTTGTTAACACCAAAGAGAAAATTTGGAGCTTAAGGACACAATGAATGTACTGTACTGAAAAGTTCAACAGAGCATTTGAACAGCAGATTTGTACAAGTCAAAGATAATCAACACAGATAAACTCAAGTTATACAATGAGAAGTACAATAGAAAAATAAAATGAAAAGGACTTTAAACAACAGAGTTATAGGATACCATTAAAAGTACCATAATACACAACACTGAGTCCCAAAAGAAGAGGCAAAAAAATTATAATGCTTATTTAAAGAAATAATGATGAGATTTCTAAATCTGTGAGGAGACTTAGACATTAAAGTTTATGAAGCTAATAGGTCATTCCAAAATTCCATCATAAACATTGTTATCCAACAAACACAAGAAAAAAGAACATCTAAAACAAAACAAAAAGTAAAAAAAGAAGGAGAATTTAAGGCATCAGAAAAACAAGGGAACTGTGACAGGGCCATTAGCAAGTTTCAAAGGCCAGGACAAAACAGGATGACTAATCAAACTGCCAACAGAAAGAAACAGCCAACCAAAAATACTATCCAGCAAAGATGTTCTTTGTAAGTGAAAGACACAAAGATTTTCTCTGATAAAATGAAAGCTGCCTCAAAACCTACATTTCAAGAAATGTTAAGTCATTAAAGTTGAAAAGGAGGAAGGAAACTAATTAGTAACATGACAACACAGCAAGATTCACAAATACTATTATATGGTTACTATAAAGATAAAAGGACAAAAATATTAAAAATAGTATTAACCTTAAATGTGCTTATGGATCCACACTATAAAAAGATAATGGTGACATCAAAAAACAAAACAAAGCAATTAAAAATGGGAGGCGTAATATGATAGAGCTATTGTATACAAAGTAAAACTATTATATACAAAGTAAAACTGCTAAAAGCATGAAATGGTGTTATTAAGCATAATACAGGAAGGTTTTATATGAGACTCATAGAAACCACTAAAGAAAATTCTATAAACTGCACACTTAAGATAAAGAGAAAGGAATCAAAGCATATCACTGAGAAGCGTCATCAATTACAAACAAAGACAGTAAGAAAGGAAGAAAAAAAAGTAACTTCAAAATATCTAGAAAACATCTAGATGGCAATAGAAAGTCTACCTAGCAAACTATACAATAAATGTTAATGGACCAAGTCCTCCAATCAAAAGGCATAAAGTAGCTGAAAGAATTACAAAAAACCCTCCAGCTATGTTCATGTTCATCTCAAGAGACTCATTTAGGCTTCAAGTACACACAAATGCTTAAAGTGTAGGAGAAACTAAAGATAATACAAATAGAAAATAAAATAAATTAGTGATAGCTGTATTCAGACAAAACAGGCTTTAAGTCAAATAAGTCAAAAAGACAATCATGTAGTAAGAGAACAAATTGATCAAGAAGACAGTAAAAACTTAAACATGTATGCATACAACACTGCAGCACATGATCATTAAAGTAAAATGAACAGAAAGCCAAAAATAAAAATAGAGGGAACTTCAGTTTTCACTTTCAACAAAGGATTTTCCAGAGAAGAGCATCAAGGAAATGGTGGGCATGGGCCGTAGTTATGACCAAATGAAACTGATAGACACATACTGAAGCATAATTCACAGCACTATCAAGTACATATAGACATTTCCCAGGAGAGATCACGTAAAAGAATCACAACAGAAGTGATAGCAAGTTTAAGACTACAATTAAATCAAATATATCTTTCAACCACAATGGTATGAAAGTAGAAAGCAATATAACAAGCAAAATCAGGAAATTCACAAATACGTAGAGATTCAATATATTTCTGAACAAATACATAAAAAAAAAATCAAGTAATTAAGGAGAAAAAAGTAATTAAAAATGTCTTCACTAATGAAAATGGAAGTAAACATATCAAAACCTACAGGAGGCAGTAAAATCAGTTTTGAAAGGAAATTTCACAGCAGCAAATGCCTACAATAAGAATCAAGAATGACTTCAATTAACCTCACAAAACACCTCAAAGAACAAGAGAAAAAAATAAACAACCCTAAATTACTAGAAGGGAGAAAACAAAGACCTAAGCAGAAACAAAATACAAAACAAAAAAGAAAAAAAAAAACCAGCATTAATTAAAAAAAAGCTGTTTTTAAAGAATAAAGTTGATTATCAGGATGACAGTATCACAAAGACTGAAATTCAGAAATGAAAGAGATAATACAATTGGTATCACAGATGCACAGTGACCATGAGTGGCTACTGTGAATCATTATTGTATCAGGAAAATGGATAATCTATAAAATTGGACAAATATTATAAACACAATATAATCTAGTAAGACTGTATCATGAAGGAAAAGAAAATCTGAATTGGCCAATAAGAAAGGAGACTGAATCAGTTATCAAAAAACCTCCCCCAACAGAAAAGCACAAGACTGTATATATGGTTTCACTCATGCATTCTATCAAACATTTAAAGAGAGCTACTGCTAATCCCTCTAAAACTTCCTAAAAATTAAAAACTGAACCACTTTAAAGTCTTTTTAGGCCAGTTTTACCTTAACATCAAAGCAAGATAAGGACATAATAAGAAAAGGCAAAGACCAAAAAATCCTTCATGAATTGAAATGCAAAAATTCTGACCAAAATATTCAGCAAATTAAACTGCATAGGAAAGTAAAGGGATCATTAAACAGGATTAAATGGGATCTCTACTTGGGATATAAACATAGTTCAACTTAATGCAAATCAAAAAATGTGATACAAGACATTAACAAAACTAATAATAAAAATCTTATCTTCACAGGTTATGAAAAAGCATGTGACAGGCCGGGCATGGTGGCTCATGCCTGTAAGCTTCAGCCTATGAAGCGGCCAGGGCTAGGGATCGCGGTTCGAGTCCCGCCAGGGGCCCCGTAGCGAGACCTAGTTCCAAAAAAATAGCTGGGCGTGGTGCGCACACCTGTCATCTCAGCTACCTGGGAAGCTGAGGCTGGGGATTGCTTGAGTCTACCCCAGGCAACGAGAGCCTGCAGTTCCACAGGCAAAAATAGCAAAACCTAGTCTTTAAAAAAAAAAAAAAAAAAAGCATGTGACAAAACGGAACATCTCTTCATGATAAAAACACAATACAACCAAATACGTACAAAAGAAACATATCTCAACACAATGATAAACCTACAGCACACATTATCTCAATTTTGTGGATGGAAAGCTTCCCCTCAAATCAGGTACAAGACTCTCATTACTCCTAATCAAAATACTGAAAAGTCCTAGTCAAAGGAATCAGGCAGAAAAAAGAAATAAAAAGAATCCAAAGAGTACAAGAAGTAAAATTGTACTTGCAGGTGTTCTGATCACATATTTTCTTATAGACCACACTAAAATACCACTACAGTTAATAAATGAATTCTGTTAAATTACAGGATACAAAACAACATGAAAACACAAAAATAAAATTCAAACAAGGAAAAAGACCTATATCAGATAGGCATGACAGTAATCTACAGAGCACCATTAGATTATTAACATGTGAACATACCTGGAAGGTCTCAAGAAATCAGAAAGAAAAAGACAATTATCAGATAGTTACACTTATAAAAGGAATATAGGACAACCAAACAAAGGGTTAGGAAAAAGACAAAACCCGAAGGCAAACCTTAGAGGTCAGGCATACAACAGAGGAGGTTGTATAAAAACAGGTATAAAAACAGGGGAGGGAAAAAGCACAGGGGACTAAGGTGATAGTTCATGAGCACTGTAATGGTGGGGAAATAATGGGGATGACATGACACCTAAGAGGAGAAAACAAATATTGTAAGAAAATTGAAAAATATTACAAACAGACGGGAAGGGTTAAATCTTTAAGTAATATAAACAAGCACAACAGATCAAATGAGGGAACAAATCAGTGAGCTCAAAGGGAATTACTTACAAATTGTTCATGAAAAAGCAAAGCCACAGTATCTTACTCCTCTAGGAAAGGCAACAGAACTGTAATATTTATCCCAGAAGGGAATAGAAAGTCTGTTCAAAGAAATGAAAAAGGAAAATTTCCCAATGCTACAGAAGGAAACCAAATGGACAAGTTCATAAAGACAAGAGAATACTTCATTATCCAAATGCAAAGGGATCAACACTAACACACACTACAGGGAAACTTTTAAGAATTCAAGACAAAGAACAATGAATGTGTTTAGAGAGGGAAATGCCAGTAACTTATAAAGGCATTCCAATTAGATTTTCATCAGATTTCTGAGGAGAAACTCTGTAAACCAGGAGAAAATGTAATGGCACAAGCAAAGAAAGAATATAAAAAGTGCTGGTCACCAACATTATTTCCATCAAAACTTTTCAGATATGAGGGAAATATAAAGGTGTCTCCTGACAAACAAAAGCTGAACAAATCTCCCAACACTAGACACCTCTTACAAGAAATGTTGAAAGGAGCCCTATCTAAATAAGGGGAGATAGGGGGGGAGAGTCCACCAAAAACTGAATAAAGAAATTTACAGATAGAATCAGACAACTCAAAACAAAATGACAGTAGTAAGCCCACACAATTCAATAAATATCCTTAATGCAAATAGACTGAACTCACCAATGAAAAGGCACAGATAGCTAAATGGATTAAAACAAAAATCCCAACTATACCTGGCTTATAAGAGATGCAATTAATTAATGAAAACAAATAGGGAGTTAACTAAAATGATGGAAACTAGTAGTTCAAGTCAATAGAAAATTTAAAAGGCAGGAGTCACTAAAACTTGTATTAGATAAAAATAAAGTTCCAGTCAAGAAAGATAGCAAGAAACAAAGATGGGTATTACACAGTGATAAAGGGATCAACATAACAGGAAGACAAGAAATTATTAACACAGGTACCCAATATAACAGCAATGAAATACATAAAGAAAACACTAACAGATCTATAGGGAGACACTGAGCCCAACATAATAATTGTAGGTGAATATAATAGTGAACTACACAACAGTGGATATTTCATCCAGGCAGAAAAATCACTAAAAAAACAATAACCCTTGTCCTGCCCCATTCAGGTCAGCCTGGAAGGCACACACCATCAAGCAGTCAACTTGGAGAGGCTAATCCTGTGCCCCCTTCTCAGCCCACCTTCTGCATGAACCCAGGCTCCCAGGAGCCTCCTCTGAGCTTGCCCTGCCCCATTCCCATCAGCCTGGAAATCATTGTAGCCAGTGCTGCTATCACAGTGCCAACACTACTAAGTAAACTGCAGTTCAGACTTACAACCATGATAACGTACCACATGTTGTCCAATACCAGAGTCAACCATGGTTGTTCAATATGTAACCAGCCTGAAAGCAAAGCACAAAAAGGAGAAAAACTGTAGACATGTAAGCAAGACCTACGGCTAATGATACATCACCACCAAAGAAAAGTCAATCTCCAGAAAACATTAAGGAATATATTGAAGAGATGATATGTATCTCTGATGAAGACTTCAAAATCAATATGATAAAAACACTTCATCAGATAAGGGAAAGAGAAAAATATAAAAATGAAACCAACAACAAGAATAACTTGATCGATGAACGGAATCCTTGAAAATGAAATTGAAGGAGATCCAGGATTTAAAAATTGAAGTAGAGGAGCTCAAAAATGCCGGGAAAAGCCATGGAAGCTGATTAGATAAAACTGAAGAATAAATCAGCACACTTGAGGATACAGAAATAGAGAGTACAAAGAAAGTAAAAGGAGGGAGAAAAACAAAGTAAGAAGACTGAAGAAAAACTTAAGAGACCTGTCAGATTCCTTAAAGAGAGGAAATAAGAGAAATTGGAAGCCCAGAAGGAGAAGAGACAGTCATGGGAACAGAAAGGCTTCTTTTTTTTTTTTTTGAGACCAGGTCTAGCTATTTTTGGCTGTGGAACCACAGGCTCACATTGCCTGGAGTACCACAGAATCAAGTGATTCCCCAGCCTCAGCTTCCCAGGTAGCTAGGATTACAGGTGTACGTCACCACAGCCAGCTATATATTTTTTTGGAACTAGATCTCACTATGAGCCCCAGGTTGGACTTGACTGCGATCCCAAACGCCAGCCGCTTCATAGGCTGAAGCTTACAGGCACAAGTCACTGTGCCCAGCTTGGAAAGGCTTTTTAATATAATAATAGAGAACTTCCCAACTCTGAAGAAATGAAAACAGACATACAGGAAGCAAAACGAACCCAAACTAATGAAAGAAAAACTACAGCAAGACACATCATAGTAAAACTTCCAAGAACCTAAGACATGGAAAAAATAATGAGAATGAATAGAGAAAAGAGATAACCTACAAAGGAAAACCCTTTAAGCTGCAGATTTCTCTGAAGAGACAATGCATGCAAGGAGAGAATGGAGTCATATCTACAAAAAACAACAAGATAAAAAGTTCCAGTCAAGAATACTCTACCCTGCAAAACTAGCCTTCCTATACGAAGAAAAAATTAGAACCTTGTTTGACAGGCAAAGTCTCCAGAAGTTTGCTACCACTAAACCCCTACTCCAAGAAATTTTGCAAGAGACCTCAAGAGCAAAGACATAAGAATGAATACAAAAAAAAAAGAAAAAAAAGGAGCCAAATCAAAATCTCAAAATGACCACCCAAAAACCAATGTTAGAATCTCAAACATCAAAAATCACTCTAAATGTGAATGATCTAAACTAAGCAATCAAAAGATATAGAGCTGCAGACTGGATCAAAAAAACCAGAACTCAACATTCTCCTGACTCTAAGAAACACATCTGATCTCTAAGGACAAGCAGCATAGACTGAAAGGACAGAGTTGGAAAACTACATTACAAGCAAATGGCCCCCACAAAAAAGCAGGGGTTGTCATTCTAATATCTGACAGAGCAGACTTCAAACTGAAAAAAAGTGACAAAAGATAAAGAAGGCCACTTACGTAATGGTTAAGGGGTCAATCCACCAAAAAGGCATAACAATTATCAACATATATGCACCTAACGAGGGAGCACCAAAGTTCATGAAACAACTACTAGAAGAAATGAAAACAAATATTGGTGAGAATACGTACATGGTAGGAGATTTTAACATGCAACTTTCACTAAAGGACAGATTAACAAAGCAGAAACTACACAAAGACACAAAACCTTTAAGGGAAGATCCAGACCAAATGAACCTAGTAGATATTTACAGGGCATTCCCCCCCATGAAAAAGAATACACCTTATTTTCAAGTGCACACTGTTCATTCTCTAAAATTGACCATATATTAGGCCACAAGGCAATCCTACATAAATACACAAAGATTAAAGTAATACCAACCTTCTCCAATCATAAAGGCATCAAACTAGAAATAAATAATGAAAAGAAAATAAGAATATACACTACACTGAGACTGAACAACAGGCTTTTGGAAGATCACTGAGTAAAAATAAATCAAAAAAAGAAATTAAAACATACAAGGAGACAAATGACAAAGACAACACAGCATTGCAAAATGTATGGGATGCAGCAAAAGTAGTAGTAAGAGGAAACTTCATAGAAATACAGGACACAATAAAAAGGACTGAAACGGCCCAAAGAAATACTCTAATCTCCCAACTAGAGGACCTAGAAGAGCAACAAAAAAATCCAAAACCCAGCAGAAGACAAGAAATAACAAAAATAAAAGCAGAGAGCAATGAAATGGAAACCAAAAAGACCACCGAGAAGATAAAACCAAAAGCTGGTTCTTTGCAAAAATAAATAAAATGAATAAACCCCTTGCAAGGCTTACAAGAAGAGTGAAAACTCAAACATATAGAATCAAAAATGAAAAGGGAGATATTATAACAGACACAGCAGAAATCCAAAAGACAGAGACCACTATGAACATCTATATGCAAAAAAATACAACAACCTGGAAGAGAAGGAAAAATTTCTCAAACAATACAGTCATTCAAAATTGAATAAAGAAGAAATAGAGAACTTAAACAGGCCAATCACAAGCAATGAAATTGAGACAGTCATCAGAACCCTCCCTAAAAACAAGAGCCCAGGACCAGATGGCTTCACAAATGAATTCTACCAAACATTCAAAGAGGAAATAACACTGGTACTGTTAAAACTCTTTCAAAAAATTGAGAAAGAAGGAAAGTTACCAAAAACGTTCTATGAAGCAAACATTACACTAATTTCAAAACCAAACAAAGCACAAAGGAAGAGAACTATAAACCAATCTCCCTAATGAACACAGATGCAAAAATTCTAAACAAAATCCTGGCAAACCAAATACAACATTGTATTAAAAGGGTTATCCATCAAGACCAAGTGGGATTCATCTATGGGCACAGGGATGGTTCAACATCTAAAAATCAATCAACATAATCCATCATATGAACAAAGAGAAAAGCAAAAACCATATAATCATATCAATAGATGCGGAAAAAGCATTTGATAAAGTTCAGCATCCTTTCGTGATGAAAGTTCTGGAAAAAACTGGTATAAAAGGAATATACCTCAACATAATAAAAGCTATATGTGACAAACCCACAGCAAATATATCCTCAATGGGGAAAAACTGAAATTTCAATTAAGGTCTAGAACCAGGCAAGGATACCTACTCTAACCACTCCTTTTCAACATAATTCTGTAAGTCCTAGCTTAGACAAGAGAAAGAAAAGGAATTCAAATAGGGAAAGAAGAAGTAAGGCTATCGTTACATGTAGATGATAGGATACTTTATGTAGAGAACCCAAAAAAATCGACTGAAAAGTTAATTGAAATAGTAAGTCAACTCAGTAAGGTAGCTGAATACAAAATCAACACACAAAAATCAATACCATTTATATATGCAAAGAATCAATCAGAAGAAGAAGAAATTAAAAAACCAACCCATTTACCATCACACCAAAGAAAATTGAATAGTTGGGAATAAACCTAATAAAAGAAGTGAAAGACCTATACAAAGAAAACTATAAAACATTCTTAAAAGAAACAGAAGATGTTAATATTGCAAAGATATTCCCTGTTCATGGATTGGAAGAATCAACATTATCAAAATTGCCAACCACCGAAGGCAATCTACAGATTCAATTCAATTCCAATAAAGATCCAATGACATAGTTTAAAAAGATACAACAAAAATTACTGAAATTCATATGGAACAACAAAAACCTTGAATAGCAAAAAAAAAAAACCCTCTTGAAAAACAGAAGAGAGAATGGACTCTTACTAGTCCAGACTTCAAACTATACTACAAAGCCATAATAATTAAAACAGCATGGTACTGGTACAAAAACAAACAAACAGCGCAATGGATCAGAATTTAGTACCCAGAAATAAAACCACACATATATGGTCAACTAATCTTTGTCAATGGAGCAAAAAACATACACTGGAACAAGGAGAGCATCAAATAAAACCACACATATATGGTCAACTAATCTTTGTCAATGGAGCAAAAAACATACACTGGAACAAGGACAGCATCTTCAGTAAAAGGTGCTGGAAAAACTAGATCAAGACATACAAAAAATGGACCAGGACAACAACCTCACATCTTGTATGAAAATCAACTCAAAATGGATAAAAGACTTGGACATGAGAATTGCAATCATAAAAAAAAAAACAGAGGAAAACCTGGGCAAAACCCTTCATGAATTTCACCTCAGAAATCCATTTCTGGAAACAACTACAGCTGGCAAAAAAGATGAAGGAAAACACAAACAGCTGGGACTACATCAAACTAAAAAGTTTCTGATAGCAAAAGAGACAACAGACAAAACAAAAAGAAACCCAAATGACTGACTGAAACCCAAATGGCCCAAATTGCCCTCCAGACAAGTGACAAGGGTCTGATAACAAAGATCCACAAAGAGCTCCTACAACTTAACAAAAACAAAGCAAAAACCCTGTATAAAATGGGGAGAACTAAAAAGACATTTCACCAAAGAGGAGATACAGATGGCTAATAGGCATATGAAAAAATGCTCCATTATCACTAATAATCAGGGAAATGCAAATTAAAACCACACTGAGATACTATCTTTCACCAATAGGAATGACCCATATAAATAAAATAGACAACAAATGTTAGTGTGGATGTGGAGAAAAAGGAACCTTTTACACTGCTGGTGTGCATGCAAACTGGCCCAACCACTATGGAAGATGGTGAGGAGGACCCTCAAACAACGGAAAGTGGAATTACCACTTGACCCTGAAATCCCACTACTGGGAATCTACCCAGAGGACATGAAAACACTTAACTTGAAAGGACACCCGTATGCGCATGTTTTCTGCAGTTATGTTTACAATTTCAAGATATGGAAATAAACCAAATGTCCCAAAACCAATGAATGGCTGAAAAAAATGTGGTATATGTACATGATGTAATATTATGTATCAATGGAGGAAGACAAACATATGTCATTTGCAGCAACATGGATGGTACTGGAAGGACTCTCTGCTAATAGCAGAAGTAAGTGAAAAAGAAAAAGAGAAATACGGGATGGTTTCACTCATATGACAGATATAGGGGAAAGTAAACAAACGAGTAAGAAAAATTAGAAACAACCAATGGGACTGAACCATGGAGCAGGAGGTGGGGGGGAGAAGGCAGTGAAGGTGGAGGGCATAAAAGATCAGGATCAGGATGGTTAACAGGTGTTAGGGAAATGGGAAAACCCCAGGGTACACAACTATATATATATATATATATATATATATATATATATATATATATATATATATATATATATATACACACACACACACACTCACACATATATATGCAAAAATTTTTAAAAATAAATTTAAAAAATACCAGACATTACAGAGATAGTTGACTTATCTGTGGACATCTCTTCTATCCAATTCTCCATTATACATTCCCAGAAATAATAATCAGTAGAGTGGATTTGATATTTATCATTCCTGTGGTATTTGAAACTATTAAATTGCATATATGAATAAATACTATATTATTTTGCATGTTTATAATTTTGTAATCATGGTATTGTAATATGTATACTCATCTATAACTTGTTTTCTTCCCAACCCCCCCAAAAAGGGAAAACAATAACCTTAAGTGACAAATTAACAAGGACTTAATAGATTCCTATAGAGCATTCCTCTCCACAAACTAATATTTTTTTAAGTACCCATGAAACATTTTCAAGACAGACCACATGCTGTGCATGCACACGCACATGCGCGCGCGCGCACACACACACACAAATCTCAATAAATTTATGAAGAAAGAAATCATACCAATTATCTTTTCAGGTCACAATAACATAAAACTAGAAAACAACCAAAAGAGAAAAAAGAACATAACCGCAAATTTATGGAAAATAAGTAGACTGCTACTAAATAACAATTAGGTCAATGGGAAAATCAAAATGGAATAAAAAATAGCTGGAAATGAATGAAAATGAAGACAGGACATATTAGAACCTTTAGAATGCAGCAAAAGCAATGCTAAGGGTGAAGTATATGGTGCAGGCCAATCTCAGGAAAAGAAAAATCACAAACTAAAAAAAAAATCTAAATTCACATGTAGTGGAACTAAAAAAAGAAAAAGCAAACCTAAAAGTCAGTTGGAAAGGATATAATAAAAATCAGAAAAGTTAACAAAATAGGAATCAGAAAGGTGATCCAAAAGATCAATAAAACAAAGCGTTAGTTCTCTGAAAAGATCAACATATTAGACAGACCTTTGGACAGATCCACAAGAAGAGACATCACAATTAAATTCAGAGACAAAAGTGACAATGGATTTCAGAAAAAAAATTATTCAACATATATAAATCAGTAACTATGGTAGAATGATCATTTTCAGAATGATAAAGATCATATGACTATCTCAGACATAATCTTTTGAGAAGACTCAACATCTGTTATAAAAAAGAAAAACTCCCAACAAAATATATATAGGAAAAATGTACCTCAACATCATAAAGGCCATATATGATAAACCCACAATCAATGGCAGGAACAAGACAAAGGTGTCCACTCTCGCCACAACTAAATTTAGTGTTTAACTGCTATCAAGAGCACTACCAAAGAAAAGGGTATAAAAAAATCCAAACTGGATGAGAACAGGAACACTCAGGATGGTATGGACATAGTGAATACATCCGAATTGGAAAGAAGTAAAATTATCACTACTTGTAGATATAGAAAAGTCCTAAGATTCTTATAAAAAAGCAATTAAAATAATACAGTAAAAACAGGTTAAGGGTTAATATATTAAAATCTTTTGCATTTCTATACACAAATAATGAGCTAGTAGTAAGAGAACTGAAGAAAATAATCCCATTTACAAATACATTAGAAAGAATTGTATTTTTGATAAATCTAACCAAAGAATTTCAAGACATGCAATCCCAAATTTTAAAGTCACTGTTGAAGGAGAGAAAAGATGACACAAGAAACAAGAATAGTCTAAATTTATTAAGGATTAACAATGACTAAATAGTTATATTACCTAAAGCAATACGCAGATTCAAATCATATCAAAATTCATAGAATCTAAAAGTTAAGAAATTTATTTGGAACCACAAAACAACCCAAATAGCAAAAACGGGCATGAGATAAAATGGAGGTATCACAACCTCCAACTTCAAACTATACTACTAAGTTAAAGTAAGCAAAAGGCATGCTTTTAGGGTAAAAATATACATACATACATGAAGCAGACAGAGTTGAAATAAAACACATATACAGACAACTAATTTACAAAGGAGCTCAAAATTTAAAATGAAACAGTGGACGTATCTTCACCAAATGATGTTGAGAAAACCAGACAGCCAAACATAAAAGAATGAAACTAGATGATGATCTAACATCAATTCAAAAATTAATTTAAATTAGATTAATTCAAATTTGAATGTAAGAAACTATAAAATACATAGACAAAAGCAGTGCTGATAATGTTCTTTGGTTCGACTTAGAGATGAGTTTCTAGACTTGAGTCTAGGCAGGGAAGCAAAAGCAAAAATAAACAAATGAGATTACATCAAACTGAAAACCTTCTATACAGTGAAAGAAACGAATCAAAATTAAAACCATGTTATTGAATGGGGGGAGGTAGTTGCACAATATACATCTGACAATAAACAAATCATGAAACTCAACTTCAGAAAAGCAAACAACCTAATTAAAAATGGGCCAAGAATTTGAATAGATACATCTCCAAGGAAGACAAACAGATGGCCAACACGCATATGAAATGATGCTGACCCTTTTTTCTACCTAGGAAAATGCAAATTAAAACAATGAGGTATCACCACACATTTGTTAAAAATGATTACTGTCCAAAGGAAAAGAAACAAGTGTTTGATGATGATGCAGAGAGAAAGAATCCCTTCTATACTTTTGGTAGGAATGCAAATTGATTAAATCATTATGCATATCAGTATAGGGATTCCTCAAAAAATTACAGATAGCAATTCCATATGTTCCAGTTATCCTACTGCTAAGTATTTACATGAAAAATTAAAAAACACTAATTTTACGATATATGTGCACTTTCATGTTTATTACAGCATTATTTTCAATATTCAAGAGGTTGAAACAACTGTCCACTAACTGGTAGGCAGAGAATGAACTATCATTCAATTATTTTAAAAAGATGAAAAATTCTACCATTTACAACAACATGGAATAACCTAGAGCATAATATGCTTAATGAAACAGATGAGATGTATAAACACAAAAACCTTGACTTCATTCTTATTTGGTACTAAATAAAGTAAAAGCAAGCTTTTAGAGAGTAAGAGAATTTGTGGTTGCCAGAAGGAAAAGGGGAAAGTGAAGTGGGTAAATGGGGACAAAGGCAACAATTGTATAGTGAGGGAAAGAACTGACTTTCAGCAGTGAACTTAATATGCATATGCCCATGCTGATTTTTAATGATACACACCTGAAATTTATGTAATGTTAAAATGCAATGTTACAATAAATAAAGTCTAATCCAAAGAAAATCTAAGATTTTAGTCACAGAACTTCAGTGAGACAAATCGCTATAAACAATATCTAAATCACAGGATGTAGTCAAATGCTAAAGATTACACTTTCTATAGTAATGATTTTATGATATTGTACCAGACTATAGTATAAGGACTTTTCTTAAGGAATTAGGAGGAAAACATATGACATTTTAAAAACTGATATAGAAAAACTACCCCCCCCCCAAAAAAAAAGAAAAAGTAAAAAAGAAATATAGTATTAAGGTACAAAGAGAAAGTACAAATACGTGAAACAGAAGAACCTACATCAGTTAAAAATTAGATTTAAAGTTACCACTAAGCTTGTTATAAGCCAAACCTAAAGAAAGATCTACCAGTTCAATCTGGTTATCTATCCAGTAATCTGAGTACATATTTTCAGACTTCACTAGAGAAATGTCTTCCAGCAGGTTATTTGATAGGAAGCCTGGCTAAGCATACAAAGACACGGAGAATTAGTATTCTGTACTCTAGCTTAAGAATAGATTCATACGCTTTGGAGAAACATAAACAGATGGCAAAGACAGCACACTACTTTGTAACAGAATGTTAACTAAATGAAGGATTATCTTCTAAATTGAGAATCACTGTATAATAAGAATATATATAATTTTTTTTAAATCTTATTTATTCTGCATCATCATTATACTACTATATTTAGCAATCAACAGTATGGGTGCAAAGGGGTGGGGGATGGTTGAAAAAAACAACAAATCAAAAACCTTTTGTAAGAATGCTTTATACAGAACAAAAACTAAAATAAACTGTTAAAGCATCAGTCACAAACAGAGTCCTTGAATTTTTTGGCCATACATCATTGTGTTGTTTAAAACATGTCTTCTTCATAGCAGCTTGGTCCTACTACCACTGTGCTTGGCTGAGTTCACAGAACTCTTGTAACCTGTAGTTCCCTGTCACTTCTCTGTTTCTCCTCTTCTGCTAAGCTTTGTTTTCTAGCAGTCAATTAGAAAATAGTGTCATAGCTAACACTGCTGCTGAACCACCATAGGCACTTTAGTTCTGTGGATTCTCTATCACCATTAGAGATCTGAGTTTCTGACTCCAGTTTCCTCCTTTGGTGGGTCTAAAATTTGAAGACTGGTTGTTGTAAATGCCAAAAGCATTGTAGATTCTACCACCTCCAAAACTGCTTCCATCATCACCAAATCCATCACAGCCATACCCACTGCCACCATATCCACCCCACCATGACTGCCACCAAAGCCAGTACAATGGCCACCACACCAAGGTTTTCAGAATCACTTCAACTTCTTAAGTTGAAGCACTGGTCATCTCTTGCTTAAACAGGGCATTCCTTACTTCACAGTTTCTGCCATTCATAATAGAGTGTTTCTGAATGACTGGCCTGTCCACAGAATCATGATAATCAAAGGTTAGGAAAGCAAAGCTTTCTTCTTGCCACTACCTCAATCAGTCACAATTTCAAATTACCCATAGTGCTCAAAAATCTTTTGTGACGTTCTTCGATGTCTTCATTAAGGCCACCAATAAAAGCTTTTTCACAGTTAAAAAGGCAACAGTCCTTTGAAAATCTCTTGATACAGCCTTCTCTAGTTCTACAACTCTTCCTTCTACCCTGTGTGGTCTTGCATTCATGACCTCCTCCACTGGTGAATAAGGGACAAACTCAAAGCCTCTGGAGCACTGGTATTTAGATCTCTCACCACCACACAGACTGTGGAATTCCTCCTTGCTCAAAATGGTTTCCTCACAGTCTTAACTGGTTGCTTCAAAGCTTCTAAAGAAGAGCTTCTGCAAAGAAGACTCCCTGGGAGACTGAATTAGACATGATAGCAGTGGAAGGAAGAAGAGATATATGATATTAACTTGGCAGTCTCTATGGGCAAAAAGCTAAATTATTATGATGGTTTTTTTCAACATAGCTTTTAAGTATATCATATGGCCGAATGTGTACATGTACAATCATATATTTTCTATTGATGCAAATGTAAATATTATAAAGTTTTTTTATCATTCAGTAAGATTGTTATTCTATACTCAGGTATAAGATAAAATATTCTCAATTTTTAGAACTCCTCAAAACCTGCTTTTTTCTTTAGTTGCTTTTTTAAAAAAAAAACTAACTTTTCACCCTCATCAGGAATAAGGAAAACTTAACTATTTAACACAACTATTTATAAAGAAGAGATGCGGGACAATAACAAAGGCCCTGGAAACATCACCTGGGCAGGATTCAAAAAGAGCATGAAGAGTACTGAACGCTGAACTGTGATACCAAATAAGGAGACTACTTACAACAGAATTACACCTACAACGCCACCAAGGAGTCGGGAGCCAAAATCCAGGTTCAAAGACACCTTCATCAATGGCAAAGCACAGCCCCTTTCCATAGGGGAGGAAGGCTGCAGAAATACGACAACGGTCCTGCAGCCAAGCTGCAAACCAAAATTGAGGAGACCAGTTCAGACCTAACATCTATGAATGGCTGGTCCCATCTAGGAACCTCTCCACCAAAAACAAACAAAAAAACAAACAAAGAAAACAAAAGGATGGGAATTGGGTTCCCTAGCCCAAAGACTTTAAATATAAGGCAAAGAAGCAACAAAATGGTAAAGAAAACAGAATGGAATTAACAGTCACTAATAATGAGAAGGCACAAGCCAAATGAACATGAACTGGCCTTTGATGGCAAAATCAGGACTGGGAGTCTAAGTCTAATCTAAATCTATGGTCTACCATATACCAAGAAAGCACATCCTCAACCAGGAAATGGACGTAGCTCCAGGAAAGAAAAAGACCAAAGGACCAAACATGGACAAATAGCAATTAAAAAGGAGATGGAGAGACCGCAGTAGAGGGGGGAGGGAGAGGGATTCCCATAGGGATCAACAAACTTATAGTGTAAGAAACCCAAAATTAAAATATTTTATAAAAACACCTGATTTTTCAACAAGGGCTCTGGGGTCCATTAGGTGCACTGCCATTCCTGTATGAACTAGAGTCAATAACTAGTTTGGTTTCTGACCAAAGTGATCAAATAACTGTTCTTTTATGCCACCAAAATATTGCCTAAATTCAGATATCTGTTTCTAAGGGCAGATAGTATGGTTCCTCACATGACGACCAGATTTCATTCCACAGAAATGTACTAACAGATTGCACATCATTTCAATGACATTTGAGTAAACTAAATATAATGTCTTGTGCACTATATATTTCACACTTCATTTGATACTCACTTTTGATTTTCTTTTCTCTTAAAGATTTTGAAATAGAAATTCATCATCAAAAAGTATACTTTTCCAGGTATTATACCAGATTATTACAGATATACTGAAATAACAGTAATAAAGTAAAGTAATACAGAAAAACAAATATTTTAAATATCAATCCTTTCAGTATCAACACTTTGCAATATTTACTAATTGTAAATAAAAATTGTAATATTTACATTTGCATTATGTATTTTGCAGAAGGTCTGATCAGTGGAATTTTGGCAAATGACAGCCTGATGATGCATTCTAAAGAACACTCAATTAGTGCAAAACAACTACAAGATAAGGAAGGTATCAAAATCTACAAGATATAACAAAGGTTATGGATTCTGTTGGGATAACTGGATGAAAAGCACAAAAATTTTCTTCTGTGCTAATAAGCATGAGATAGACAAAAACAAAACTAAGACTAGAAAGACTAGTACTTCTTTCTTCATGAAAATAAAATAAAAACAAAACAAAGCAAAAAGATCCTTTAAGATATTAGAAGCTCTGGTATATGTGAGACTAGGAGAAACCATAGTAATTTTCAGTGTCACTGCAGGTAGCCACTATAAGTTGAACTGACTCCATAAGGTTGGGGAAACACTACCCAATTAACAAAACTGCTGATTAGTGGAATCTTCACAGGTCTGGGGACAAGGGTAAAAACAATTACATCAAATTGATGCCAACGGAGGTATGCTAATAATTTGAACTTGATTATCCCCCCAAAAAGTCTGAGGGAGAACAAAGCAAGATATCATGCCTAAAACCAAGGAGAAAGACAATGTTACTAGCTGTATATGAAGCAGATGGGAAATTTAAAGCATGAAAAGGATTTTGAATTAAAAAAAAAAAACTTTCAAATTTAAATATTCATTTGAAGAAAGAATAATTACTGTGTAGAAAAAATAAATATCCTGGAAGTTAAGTGGGAGGAAGACAATAACAGAAGAAAACAAAATTACATGCAGAAGTAGAATTCATATAGAAATGAATGAAAGACTTGGTAGATACATGTAAAGAAGGCAAAAAGGAAAAGAATTAAATTGCTTTTGAGATGAAAACACTCTGACTAATAAAAGATTTATATCTGGTTATTAACATGGATTATTTAGTTGGTGCCAGAATTCATGGGCAAATGATAGTAAACACACATCCAAGTAAAATTCATAGATTCCAAGGGAAAAGAGAATGTCTTGTAAATATCAGAACCAATAATTGTCAGAGCACATACAAATTTTACTTTTATAGAACATCCAATCTGCAGTCAATCCCTCTTTTTAAGATATTAACTGTCAATACCAGATAACTAATAAAAACCTCTTCATCAATTACCAATTTATTGAGCCTCATCTCAAAAAACTTATCTGCTCTGCAATAATATATTGGCCTTTACAAGCATTACTCTTTACTATAAGCACTATGTTCAATTTTAAAATAAAGACTGCATAAACACTAGAATAAAAAGGGAGGATCCTTTATCTTATTTGCCTACTAGGTTAAAATTTAATTTGTCTTGCTCTTGTTGCATAATAATCCCCTTCATAGTGAGGGTAAATGAAGAAATTTCAAGGTGATCTGTTCTAGTCTCGTGTAAAGACTGGCTAGCAATTTGGCAACCTTATGCCTAGCCAGGGATTGGTGATTCCCTCAGATGCAATCCTCCCATCATGGATTCTAGCATGCTTCAGGTCTCATGCAGGCAGTAGTACCTCTTCTTCCACTGATCCACTGACTACCATATAAAACAAGACTGTACTTTAGAGTTGTTTCCTGATGCCAAGTAACTGCAAATAACTCTGGCTGAGGCAATTCAGTGAACAGGCTGCAACCCTGTTTTCTCACAAAAAGGTCTGAACCTTTTCATCCCAGGGAAAGGAAACCCCTTTCCAACTCTGTCTTTCCTTGAGAAACTACCTTCAGCCTTAGTGTATACTAGGTTCTTTGTCCCACTCAACTTCCAGTTATCCTCTACCATAATTTAATAATTATTTATAATAAATTTTATCAAGTCAAATTACTGGGTGACTCCAGAATGAATCCAGATTGGTACAGAATGGGTCCCAGGAATGATTTACCGTTAGAATCAGTAATGGTAAAATATAGGAACTGGTTTGGTCATGTCCCTAAGCATTAAGCATAGGATTGGGTTGGGTTTCTTGCCCAGGAAATGGGAAACTCATAATCTTTAGTAAGCAGTAATTTCAAGCTATTAACCAAGTTATCAATCAAAAAAAAGTTTTTTCTTGTGAGACGTCAATTTTGCTGAAAATCAAACCAAAAATTAAATTGTATAAGCTGCTGAATTATACCTATGATTTATTCAATCCCATCAAGTTCCTCATTTGAAAATTAGGACCTTTTGCATTGCTTTTCGTGTATTGCACGAGACAATAGTGTAGTTTCATTCTTTTCCATGCAGCTATTCAGTCCAGAGGCAATCCCTGTTCCAGTGTATGTTCTTGGTTCTTTTGTCATAGATTAACTGTCAAAATAAGTGTGGGTTATTTCTGGGCTCAGAATTATATTTCAGGGTTTGTGTGTTTGTTTTTATTCAAGTCCAAGGTTGTTTTGACAATTAAGGCTTTATAATGTGGAAGTGTGATAGATCCATTCTGGTTTTTTTTTTTTTTTTTGAGACTAGGTCTTGCTATTTTTGCCCGTGGAACCACAGGCTCTCGTTGCCTGGGGTACCACAGACTCAAGCAATCCCCAGCCTCAGCTTCCCAGGTAGCTGGGATTACAGGCGCACACCACCACGCCCAGCTATTTTTTTTTGGAACTAGGTCTCGCTACGGGCCCCAGGTGGGACTCAAACCACGATCCCTAGCCCCTGCCGCTTCATAGGCTGAAGCTTACAAGCTCGAGCCACCGTGCACGGCCCCATTCTGTTTTTTTTTTGTCAGGATTACTTTTCATTACTCAGAATCTTTTGTGATTCCATATGAATTTCAATACTGACTGTTCAGGATCTTTTGGAAATGCCATTGATATTTTTATTGGGATTGCACTGTATTTGCATATTCTTTGGGTAGAATGGCCATTTTCACAATGTTGCTTTTTCCAATCCCTGACCAAGGAATACTTATCCATTTCTTTGTTACTTCTATTTTTCTTCTAACAGTGTCTTATACTTTTCTTTGTATAGATCACTTACTTCCTTTGTTAGGTTTACTCCTAGTTATTTAGTATTTTTAGTATGATTGTAATTTGGAACACTTCCTTAATTTCTCTTTGATCTCATCATGTATATAGGAAGGCAACTAAATTTTGTGTAATGACTTTATACCCCACTGTCCTGAAACCATAAAACACAAAGAAAAAAAATATGATTTATGTACATGGGTAAAAACATTTCAGAACATATGCTTTAGTGATATTTCTAGGGATATGCCCCTGAATAGCAAGGAAAACATAAGAACATAAACAGGATATACACAGAACTAAAAACCTCTGTATAAATGAAAGTAATTATGAATTGAAGAGAAGTCTCCTGAATGCAAGAAAATAACTGCAAATCATACATCTGAAAAGGAAATATCAATGATCTACATAAAACTCCAGATCATACAGCTCAACAAAAACAAAATAACCAATCAAAAAAATAGGAAGAAGAAATGAACATGCACTTCTCCAAAGAGATACAGACTATAAACAGGCACATGAAAAAATTTATCATTTATCATCAGGGAAATTCAACTCAAAGCCACAATGAGAAACTATCTCACAACTTGTGAGAATGGCCCATATGGAAAAGACCAAAAACAACACGTTTGGGAGAGAAAGTAAAGAGAACACTCCTTCATTGTTGGGGGTAATGCAGACTGATCCAGCCCTTATGTGAAGCAGTATGGCAGTATCTCAAACCATTAATATTAGATCTGCCATACAGCCCAGTTATTCCACTTCTAGGCATCTGTCCAAAAAATTCAAAAACAATAATTTGAAAGGCAACTTGCACTCTCATGTTTAACTGCAGCATTATTTACAATAGCCAAATTACAGGAAAACAACCTAAATGCCCCCCCCCCTTCCAAACCATACAAGTGAATCAAGAAGATGTGGCATGATGAGCTCATACCATCTGTAGCAACCTGGATGGAGCTGGAAGGTATAATGCCAGGTGAAAGAAGTCAAAAGGAGAATGATAAATACTGAATGGTGTCACTAATATGTGGAATATAGAGTAACTAAAATAAGGGTAAAGTTTTAAAAAACTTTAAACTAGCTTAGAAAAGCTGACTAGAACTGAAGCTTCCAGAGTGTGCAAGGGGTGGTGAAAAGAAAAAACAACAACCTATGGAAAATGGACAATGGAGGTAGACCATATGACTGATTTACTGAAATGTGAATTACAGGGGCAATACTTAATGGCAACATGTATGTATTACCTCAGTTTAAAAAGGAAAACTTCAGGCCTTCATCAGGAAAGAATGGAATTCTGAAACATGGAATAGAGATATCTCTTTGGTTCTAGATGAAGCTAACAATTTTGACCCTTCCCAGGACTAAAAGCAATACCTCTCTCCTGGGACTACTGTAGATTTTAATCCAAGGCTGAGAAGAGCAGAGGTAAATCCTTTTACATTAAATTCACCAGTATGTAAGATGGACTCTGAAAGAACTGTAGATTATCATAAACTTTAACAAGGAGGTGACTTTCACTGTAGCCACAGTCCCTCACTCTTGATAAGCAGATACTAGTCTAGCTAAAGTCTTATCCAATAAGGTTTATTCAAAGTTATGCTCACTTTTTACCTGAAATGGACAAAAGTGTACCTTCACACAGTGTTGCTTCAGTACAATGTTAATTTTCCTGCTCTTTGCCATATTATCATTGTATTGGTTACTTATTACCTCAAAAATTTTATGAGTCAGGAGTTTAGAGACATATCAGTTGAATTTTCTGCTTAGGGTCATTTGAATTCTGTAGTCAAGATGCTTGATGTGCTATAATCTAATTTGGAAGCTGAAAAGGGGAAAATTACTTCTAAGTTTAGTTCCATTGTTGGAAAAGTTTATTTCCCTGTGGTTGGATGTAGAACTAAGGTCTCTGACCTCCTAACAGCTATTGGCTGGAGACAACTCTTAAGGCCAAGCAGCTGCTCACAATACTTGGCTTCACATGGGCTTCCCTAAGAAGGTCAATTATTTTGATGAATCAATAAGGAAACACCCCAGCAAGTGTTATAATGTGATCACATCTTATAATGTGATCACATCTGTGTTACAATTGATGGCTAGAAGCAAGTCACAGGCCTCAATATACTCAGATGGATGGGTCAAGAGCATGAACACCAGGATATAAGCGGCCACAACAGTCTGCTTTTTTTTTTTTTTTTTTTTTTGAGACTAGGTCTTGCTAATTTTGCCCAAGGAACCACAGGCTCACGTTGCTGGGTACCATGGACTCAAGCAATCCCTAGCCTCAGCTTCCCAGGTAGCTGGGATTACAGGTTTACGCCACCATGCCCAGCTATTTTTTGGGATTAGGTCTTGCTGTATTGCCCCGAGTGGGACTCGAACTGTGATCCCTAGTCCCAGCTGCTTCATAGGCTGAAGCTTACAGGCACGAGCCAAGCGACCATGCCCGGCTGCCTGCATATATCCTGATGATCTCTACAGTCTACGAAACACCACTATTCAGATAACTTGATCCGAGATTACCAAATGTCTAGATATCAAGATCTCTGCAATGATCAGCGATGCCTGAATTTTTAAGGGGATTATATATGAACCCATATTTTGCATAAGTCTGTGTTAAGGTTTTGTTTGTTTTTGCTACTTCTTGTCCATCATATCCAAGTGGCATAATGCTATTTAAAAAAAAATAGCACATAATTACAGAGAAAAAGTTAAAATTAGTGAAAACATTTCCTGAGGAACAGGACTGATATGGGTAGAAAAAAGAAAAAATTTGGCCATTTGATTTTTTAAGATCAATTAAAAAAAAAAAGAATGCATGAAGATAGAATACACAAAAAACAATGTTAAAATGGTAATATCACCATTAGATTGGCAACAAAGATTAAAAGAACTAAACAGGAAACATTATATATATTGGTAAAAGTTTAAATATAAAAGGTATTTAAGGGTTTGCTTTTATACTTTTACTTAAATCCAGTAATTGTTCACCTAAATTTTTTTCCAGTTGTTTTATTATGTTACTGCTTATATTTAATTCTTTACTTCATCTAGACCGGTATATGACTGAAGCAAAAATCCTTGTTTTTCAAGCTGTTAATCAACTGTCAATTGTAAAGAAAAAGGAACAGGTAGAAGGATATTCTTTTTAACATTAATAATATATGTTAGGTCTGTTTTGTGTTCAACTGTTTCATCTGCCAGTTGCTGTACCTAACAGCAATAACATTTTCTGATGCATGCAGTCTGCTGATTTATAGTTTCTCATTACTACTAATTTTCATAATTTTCTAGGTCACATAAGCATGCAGTTTATTCTTCTCAATCATGTTTGCAATTTCAAAAATGACTGGTAAGAACTTAACTGGTGTTGTAGTTTATACACAAATGAATTTCAAAAAACTTTTTAAATAAATGAATAAACATTACAGAAAAAAAATGTAACCTGATTTCTAATCAAAGAAAACACATTCAAGGAGATAAAAAATGCCATCATTTTGTACTTCAAAATGAAAAATAGTTGTTTCACAGGTGATATGGTAGTGGGAGACCTTTGGGGTATACAAGGGTATATAAGGATGTAATCAATTTTTAAAAAAACCAACAAATAGTATTTTAAATGAAGAGTCTCAGTGCTGTCAAACATTTAAAAAGTAGATATTTAATGCTGGTAGGGATAGAGAGCTATCTGGCAGTATTTAATTATTTATTTATTTGGCAGTATTTATTTTTATTGGAGACTAGGTCTAGCTATGTGGAACCGCAGGCACACATTGCCTGGGGTATGACGGACTCAAGCAATTCCCAGCCTCAGCTTCCCAGGTAGCTGGGATTACAGGCGCGCACCACCACGCCCAGCTATTTTTTGGAAGTAGGTTTCACTATGTTGCCCAGAGCGGGGCTCCAACCACAATCCCCGGTTCCAGCCGCAGCTTCCTAGACTGCCGCTTACAGGCATGAGCCACCATGCCTGGCCATTATCTGGTAGTATTTATACAAAGCCTTTAGAATATCAATTTATTTTTGAGCCAGAATCCTTAATTATATGAATCAATTCTATAAAAATGATACGGTCATCAAGACTTTCTAAATTTTAATTTTCTTTATAATAATGACATTATAAACAAAATATAAACCATATTATGAAATACTATGCATTTTAAAAGTCCTTACTGAAGGATACCAACAATGGAAAAATTTCATCATTTCATTTTTATCAGAGTATAAATTCAGTATAAGCCGAGAACAAACATCAAACAGCAATATACCAAAATATTAAAAATTGTGATTATGGATACATTTTTCCATAATTTTTTCTAATTTCTGACAAGTTTTTATGAACTAAAGCCAAAAAAAAAAAAGCATCCAAAAACAATTTGCAAACTATTAACTAAAATAATCACAAGCATTTTACCATAGAATGTACTATAGCATATATAAATCGTTTATCATAGCTCCTGATAATCCAAAATGTGATCTTGGAAGTTTAGGGCGGTTAAGAGGAGTTTGGGAAGGGGCACAAACCTACCTTAAGTGTGTAGCTAGTGGATGACATGAGAAAAATTAGTGTAATTTTAATGGAAAAAAGCTCACCAAACTTTGCCTCTGAATAGATGCTTTATTAAGTAATGGCATTCTTTAAGACAAAATGTCCTATGCTAGTTGTTAATGGTATATCAGACTTTGCATTCATAGTATATAAATTAGCAGTTCACAATGTTTCTTTTTCATGAACCAGCAAATCTCAAAAATAATTGAGAGTTATTAAGCAAAGGGTTGCCAGCAATTTAATAATAAAAATAGAACCTCCCCACCAAAAAACTAAAAAGAGACATATAACCTGCTTCTATTTTTCTCTTTTGCATTTATTAGTGTCAAAAGAATTTGTGAAACTATTCTAAACTGCTATGCTTTGAAAAGTCGCATGCACTTCTTACTACAAGGGATAATGGTATCAAAAGAAACCAACTAAAAATGTCCAAAGAGTTATTTTTAAAAGACTGAGCATTTTATTCTAAGCAGCAACTTTCAAGGTAAATTCTCTACTACATATTTTAAAAGAACACGGTAATGTGGAATAAGGTACATTATATACTTAAATAAGAACGCCTTAGAATTCTTTTCCTTAAAACTTTTTTTCAGCTTTAACCTAAATTTTAACACACTGTATTCTAGGAAAAAATGACAATATCTAAATACAAAATAGAGTGTGTTTCTGCAGAATTAGAACCACAGTAAGCTCAATGAAAAGTGAGTTCCCAATTTTATCAGAAACTCAAATATAATTAAAATAAAAGGTCTGTTTCACAGTACACTGACATAAACTGGCCTCATTTGAGTCTCACTACAAACTCACTGAGCATGATATCAATTACTAATAGAAAACTATGGCTGAAAAATACTTTTCCCAAAACTATCCCACTAAATAATGACAATTTTGTCTTTCCCAGATAGTACAGTATTTTCCCCACTATAATTAACGGGGGCTAATTATAGGTCAGTCAAAGCACAAAATGTTCAAATAACTTTAAGTCATTTATTCTGAAACCTGAAATCAGTTAATCTCTAAAGATGACTCTGAAATCTGTATCACCTGTAATCATTAAAAGAGCTGTTCTGAGCTGGGTATGAGCAGTGTACACCTGTAATTCCAACTATCAGAGAGGCTGAGGCTAGGGATCACTTGAGTCCACAGGTTAGAGAAAACCCTGGGCG
>PVHY01003230.1:5930-111576 GCA_004024945.1 Uropsilus gracilis
TTTTTTTTTTTTTTTTTTTTTTTTTTTTTTTTTTTTTTTTTTTTTTTTTTTTTTTTTTTTTTTTTTTTTTTTTTTTTTTTTTTTTTTTTTTTTTTTTTTTTTTTTTTTTTTTTTTTTTTTTTTTTTTTTTTTTTTTTTTTTTTTTTTTTTTTTTTTTTTTTTTTTTTTTTGCTGATTTGGATGATTTGGCTGTGGGTTTGTTGTATATTGCTTTTATTATTTTAAGGATTGTTCCTTCTATCCTAAGAATTGCTCTTGTAATTTGAAAGGATATTTGAGGGTTTGGATGACTCATGACTTAAGATATGTAGGAAAGTTTGAATAGATTATTTTGTTAATATTTCTTTATGCCTATATGCTTTGTTTCAAAATGATTTTTACATATATTTCACAGTTTAGTCCTCAATCACATTTTAAGAGACCATACCAGGATTCTCATTTTGAAAAACAGACACTGATATCACAGAAGATAAATGACACCTTCAGAATCACTTTGTCACTGGAAGTTGCAAAACCCAAGCTTAAAACCTGTTCTTTCTAACTCCTCATTCTGTGCTTTTAAATTCACCATAAGGACCTCACATTTTCCCTATACTAACCAGATGCTATCAAAATTACTTCAGGGATGTGTCAGCTTAAATACATTGAGACAGGCAAAAATGAGTGAGTTTATTAAAACATCAAGGACGGGAGCCCGCCTGGGAACAGCCTCCGGATTTCTCTAGGAAAGTTACTCGATTTCTGAGTTCTCAGTGACAATTACTTACAATTCCAAGGAGGTTACATATCGCATTTTTGAAAAATTTCCACAAAGAGAAATCTAGGTAGAGGTCCGGCTAATGTATCTACCTGCTGTCATTTATACATTGAAGAAAACAAGAGGGTTGTTAAAATTTTATCTATTTAGAGCTCAATCTGGGAACTGTATGTTATATCAGTGTCACACATCTGAGTTGACATTTTTTGAAGTTACTGATTTGTCTGGAGGCAGAAGTTTCCAAAATGTTGCTTTTATAAAAGACAGCAGTTTTCCTGGACACCATTTCTTCATTGGACCAGATCAGCTATGCCCTGACTCTTACCTTATATACCCTTTGGTTGGTACCTGGGTGGAGGGTACCATTTAATTGCTAACTGTGGCTAATAGATATTAGAGCAGTGTTTCAAGTTGGGATCACTCAAAGTGAACTGTGAAAGTTTCTTAAAATGTAGGACCCTTACAGAGTCCTACGCACTAAACCAAATGTGGATAGACAATCTGAGGAAGTACATGGAAAGGGGATGTAAGGCTACTTGTCTTTGTTTTAGTGTATTGTCATGTTATACTTGTTGATGTGGTAGCAAAACTCTGGAATCTTAAAATTTACACAACCGTATATGGTAACTTCCTTGATTCCTGCTATTAAATCTGACTAAAATTTCACAGATATTCCCAGGCAATATTTTTGTAAAAATACTTCCAATTTAAACATGTTGGGATAGTCAACAATAGAAGAGTTCAATTGTAAGGTCAGAAAAGAAAGTATCATTTCTTTTCACAACTTTAAGTTTCTATGCTACTTTCAGAGGCACATGTCATTTATCTTTAGTCTGATTTGTTAAAATTATATCCATCTTCCTCCATTGTTGCTTTCTCTGTTGTTTGATCATTGGCTCCATTTTGAAAATGTGGTGTCACCCTGGTACAATAGTTCCATTTTATTCAAAAAAACTTTTACTCAAACAGAACCTTAGTGGAATATCCTTAGAGTGATAAATTCCTGCCCAGAGGCTAAAAATTATTGCCATTATTAGGAAAATAGATTTTCTGCTTGCCAACATTTGAAATAGACCAATCCAACAAGCCATGTTATTATTTATTAAATGAACAAATGAATGGATACATTGTTATGGACATTTAGTCTTAACTGTAAACCAATTGCTTTCTAAAAAAATTCTATGACTGCATGTTATCACAAAAGGAGCCAAACCTAGAAAACCCATTACTATTTCTTTGAGTTAAGGACCTTAGCTAAAATGAAGGAGCAATCATGTGTGAAGAAAGGATAGTATGTTTAAAAAAATTCCAGGACTGGTGTAATTGCACTTTGATTACTCTCCCTAGGGAGTAATTCTTATTTCTTGGTAGGAAACCACGAGCAAGCCTGACCATTTGGTTTTGTGAAAATAAACCTAGTTTAATTTATTGACACGTTATACATACCTGCCAGATTTTCTCATGCTTTTTTCCTGACATGTGTCTTGCCTGATGGAGTCACTGTAATGCAGTCTATGTGTTTTTAAAGAAATTATGTTTTGCTAAGGAATGTATCAAAATTGTTAAACCATGTTGCACCTTGTTCTCATTAGTCTTTGGAATGCAGCTGCCGGAACAGAAAGGGCAGGAGAAACAGAGACAGAGAGTGGTGACTGTGAATACTCCCACCTCTGCTACTCACAGGAGGACCTCCAGGCTTTGCTTTGAGCTGTAGGCCTCAGCCCTTCCTCAGGCAGCTGTGCCAGGAGGTGCAGCCAGAGAGACCCGTAACCCAAGCCACTGCTGCTATGTCTAGCTGACAAACCAAATAACAAAATGAATCTCACTTCTCTGCACATACCAGCTACCATCACCCTACTGTATTTAATTCAGTTTCCAGTATGCAGGTTTCCATTAGATATAGTTACAAAAGGGAGGCCTGCCTTAGATATTAACAGCTGTAAATGGTGGTATTCACTTGTTCCAAGTCCTTCTAACATCTCTCTTGTCAGTCCCCATCCTCCACTCCTGATCCCTCTGCTCTGTAGCTCATGAATCTCTTGCTTGAACTGGTGTAATATTTTCAAACCTCTGCTCTTTCTAATCAACACTTTACATTGTGGCTAGAGTGATCTATTAAAGATGTCTGGCCTGCTTGTTGCCCATCTGGGCTTCCCTGTCCTGAGGAACCTTCAAGGCCTGGCTTCTCCTACTTTGTGTCTCCTAATCTGCCAACGCTTCTCTCCTTTCATTTTATGCTCCAGGAATAGAGGAGCATTTGTAATTTTGGAACTATACCTTACTTTCTTATACTTCTCAACCTTTACTCTTGATTTGCTTTCTTCTTTGGATGTCCTCCCTGCTAACTGTTCATCTGACTAATCCTCCTTAGCTCAGATACCACTTCATCTTTGAAGCCTTCCCTGATTCCCACTGCAGATGTATTTGCTGTGTACTCTCACTCCCATTGAGCTTTATATAAAATAGTAACCTAATAGGATAAAGACTTGTTGGTCTTAACTGGACTCAGGCTTTTTGAAGTCAAAGGCCATAGCTTTTAGTTTGTATCTCCACAAACTATGAGAAAACTGATATATAGAAATACAGCACATGCGTTATGGAAAGATTGCTGGGTACCATTCAGGGATTCTTCAAAAGCAGTTCTTTTTAAAAGGCAGACTTCTCTAAGTTCAGCAGTTTTAATGTAGGAGAATGGGATGGCTTTGGTGGGACAGTTCAGAGGTCAGTGAAAAGTGGGCCAAAATGTCTTGTCCACCATTTTCTACTAGGTTGATGCTATAGACAGTCACCTGAGAGGAGCTCTGCTCAGGGTCACCCCCGAGACTATGGTGATTGCTTGGAAGTGAGCCAGTAACTCAGGAGAGTACAGAAGCTTGTGCTCTGGAGATCTATCTAGGAAAGTGATTTCTGCTCTCATGTGTGAGAGTGAAACAGGGCAACATGAAGAAGACTTTTTAACTTAACTTGAAACACATACAGGTCTGACTTTAAACTCCTACAGGCCTGCTTCTCTCTACTAACACCTACAGGCCTGCTTCTCTCTATGAAACAGTCTCAAAACAGTTTACATTAGCAATTGCTTTTGGCTGAAAGTAGCCACATCTATTCCTGCTTCTCTCCCTAGGAAGCAGGCTCAAAACTGTTCATTAGCATTTACACTGTTCATCTTTACCATTGATATGCAAAGGCCAGCCAGCTGCTTCTCAGCTCCCAGCTCCAAAAACTGCAGAAGAAAAACTTAGAAACAGTTTAAACTTCTGTGGCTTCTTTCCACCGTTCCCAGCCTTCTCAACCAAAATACCAAACCAATGCAAGACTATCAGTGCAGACTAATTTATTTCTAACAAAGTGATTTACTAATTACTACAAAAGAAATATGTAAGACTCAGGTTACTTTAACATTGTCCAAAACCTTTCTCAGCATTGTCCAAAGTCCTTTCCCCAGATTGCCCCAAAATCCTCAGTCTCTCAGTCCTGATTATCTCACTAATGTCCAGTCAGTTCATCTCCAGACACTTGAAGACATGTTTCTTTGGCTGCTCCTTTGGCTTGCTCCTTGATGTCTTTCACGCGGTATTCTCCTTGTCTTCCAGGTAGCAGGACCAGCAAAGTTCACTTTCTGACTTTTGCATGGCCTGACTTTTGCATGGCCTCTTTCAGACACAAGTCAAACTCAGCAAAACAAACTCCAACACGGAGTTCAAATCTGCAAAATTCTTAACTGCATTTAACACACATGCTGCCAGTCTGGGTCAGCCAAAGACTGCAGGCCCGAGGCCCTGGCCAAGTCCACATGGCTCACATCTTTACTCTACAAGATGGCCGATTCCCATCTCTCCTCCATTGAATCTCTCTCTCTATCTGATCTCCATATTGCCCTCCGATCCCTTCTCTTTGTTTTCACACCTTTTATATAACCAGATTTCCCGCCTTCTAGGAAACCTGTGTCACCTTTATCCCTCAAGCATCTCCCTGAAGGAAAATTCCAACTAAGGTCATTCTCACATTTTAGCATCTGTCCTTGAAATCTGCAATCTTAAACAGGAGACAATGGGGGGGATGTAGCACACCCTATCAAGAGCTCCTTCCAGGGACCCAGGAAGGGGCTTCCTTGGGTTCCTTTGGGAGAGCATCTTTAAGTTTAGGAAGGGGAGACAAAAAAAAAAAAGAAATAAAGAAATATTTAAGCTTCATTTCCTAATGAGCTGTTTTTTTTGTCTTGATGTTTTGTATAATGGTGCTTACATTTTCTCCATATCTGGGGGCAACTGTATCTTCATTGCTTAGACATTTCCATATCATGACCTCAGGACAGTTTGGACTGACATGCATGGAGAGGGCTTTTGTTCCTACCCTGCAGGTTGCTGGGTGGTTAAAAAGTGCTATGGGATGCTGTGGTGGGTCCCACTGACTGGGATAGGTCACTGACTGGGGGTTTCACCAGTGTGAAAAATTGCAGGACCATTCAGGCTCAGGGAGCAACAACAATGGATTTTACTTAACAAATGGCAAACGGTTTCTAAGGCCACAGGTGGCTGGCTCTCTCACCCTGGGTCATGTCCACAGTGTCTAGGAGTCCCAAATAAAAGGCTGCATATTCAAAATGGTGCTTTCCTGTCAATGAGGGCCTGGAGCTTGTGGTGCACCAGCAAGCACTAGACCTGGGTCCAAATTACAGTGACAACTGGAGGTGTTCACAGGTAGTCTGAGAGTCAGGATGGACAGCACTGGACACTGGACCAGAGCGCAGTGGAGGCAATCATGTGGGAGGCAGTGCTGGGTGATCAGAGGTGATAGTTCTCAGAGGGAACCTGGGCAAAGAGTGCTGGTGGCCCATCAACAGTGCTCGGTAGCACTGGTTGTAGTGCTGTGCTCCTCACCACTGGTCACCAAGTTGAGGTGTCAGGTACACCCAGTTAAACAGCTCTTTGTGTTGGAGATAGTTTGGGTTTAGTTGTATATGTATACATATATATGTATATATGTATATGTATGTAGTATACATATATATGTATATATACATAAATACATATATATATATTTTGAAACTAGGTCTTGCTATGTTGCCTGGCATAGTCCTGATCCTGTGGACTCAAGAATCCCCAACTTCAGCCTCCCAGGCAGCTGGGATTACAGGTGCCTGCCACTGTGCCTGGCTGCTTTTTTGAGACCAGGTCTCGCTATGTTGCCCACAGTAGTTTTGAACCTGTGAACTCAAGTGATTCCTGGCCTCTTGCCTCCTAGAGCTTGGATTACAGGTGCATGCCATGACACCTGGGCAATAGCTCTTTGTGAACTGTTTGCCAATAACAGGCCAGGGGCCTTTATTGCTTATTTCAGGAAATGTTAGAGGCAGGGCCAGAGGCAGGTGCAGCGGCCTGGTCTCTGCAAAGTTCTTTGACGTTTATCTTTGGAGGTAGGCTGATGTATACTTCTTTCTAGAGGAGGTTGGCCACTAATCCTTCTTTCTGCTTTCTTTAGGCCAGGAACAGAGTGTCTAAACTGGTCTCTTTCCCTGCTTTATTTTATTTTATTATTTTTTTCAACCAATATCTGCTTTATTTTTTTTTTTTTTACATCATTTCAGTTCTTGGGGGTCACCCATCACCTCCCCTCCCCGCCCGCTCCAGTTGGTCCCCTCTCTCCCCTTGTGTAGTTTCATTTGGTTGACCATATATTAGTGAAACCATTTGGTTTCTGTCCCTTTCTATCTGACTTGTTTCTGCTAGGATGATTTCTTCTAGGTACATCCAGGTGTCTATAAATTCACCAAATTTGTCATTTTTAATTGATGAGTAATACTCCATTGTGTATATATACCACATCTTTTTCATCCACTCATCTGTTCTGGGGCATTTGGGTTGTTTCTCTTCAGATCATTTAAATCTTTCGCCTTTTCCCCCTGCTTTATATTGTCTTCCAGGTTGCTTACCCTACCAGCCTGATCGGATCATTTTCAATTCTAAGTGACTGATTGGGCCATTTTGGGACCTATCAGCCCATTCTTGATTCTGAAGTTGACTTAGCTAATGAGCTGACTGAAAGATTGTTTTATTTAGTTCACACATTTAGGTCCATTCTATGAACTTAGGCACTGATATATAAAAAGGAAAATTTGGTGCCTGCAAAGACCCAGCCTGCTCTGACCTCAGGGCAGGCTCATGGGCTGCTGGACTCAGAAGAATCATAGCCAGATCGCCAGATCCAGCCTCAGTGGGGCTGGAAGCTCTTTGCTCCCAGTAGCCCTTCAGCAGCCAGCTCGCTCAGGGGAGACTGGTAGGGAATTGTCACTGCTTCTCCTATGGCTGTTGCTACTCAGGTAGTCTTGGGAAAGAACTGGGTTTTCCCTGCAGCTTGTGCTGCAGGGCTCCAGTTTCAGTGGGGGTGAGGATCTTTTATCTTCCTAATGCCTGGTCACAGTGAGGACATGGGGTGAGGTGTATGGGGGCCTGTCATGGGTACAGGCCCCATGGGATCTGGGAGACCCTTGTAGTAGGGCTGGTGTGGGGTTTTCCTGGTCACAGGATCCAACTCACTCAGCCTTCAGGAGCTAAATGCCTTTGAATTTCAGTAGAATGGCAAAATGTACAGGAAAAGGGTTCTGAAATTGTGCAGAACTGAATTAGAATCCTAAATTCTGGCATTTATTCTAAGACCTTGGGCAAGTTCCTGAGTTTCTCTGTTTTGCATGTATATTTCATACTTATAAAATAGAGCCCATGCTCCTTGTGGGTTGCAGTGAGGATTAAATATGATAGCATTTTGGTGGAGCTCCAGATACATACCAGGTGCTCAAGAGTTATTACTCCCACTTGTGCATATCCATTCTGACAATACACTTGAGAAATGCCTGGAGGCACAGAAGGGGAGAGTGGATTTTTGTTTCTGTGTGCAGGCCTAGTGAAATGGCTGGAATGGCTGGTTTCACATCAACTCAGTGAGGGCTCCAGTTATGTGTGATGATCTCGGGGGGTCCCTCTACTAGAATGTGTAAAGGGGCAGATGCCTGAGTTCTAGGCTTTGTCATCAATCATTTGTATGACTTCAGATAAGTCAGTAGTCATTTTCTTTCTATTTGCTCATTTCCAATTACATTTGGAAGTTACTGTGGTTGAGGGTTGCTTACCTCCCAAGGTAGTTGAAGAAATAAAAGTAAATAATGTATGTGTGAGGGTATTATGAGAATACTACAGGATACTTTATGACTTCGAATGTGGGTGAGTTGGGTTGTCTTTTCCTCTTTCTTTCCCTTTATTCCATTAGCAAGCTATTTAATTATCACCACCACAAAGAAATAGCCTAGAAACATGAAGGCAAAGCCTTTCTGTTAAAGTGATTTCTTGTAGATGCCATCATATCCATTTCCAGAGGTTCTTAGGAAAGACTTTGAAGTTGTTTTAACACTTCACACCTGCTCTGATGTTGGGTGTTGGGCTATTGACTGGTCAGATGTGAATTTCACAAGCCCACAAATCAATTTATTCCTTAGCTCTTATATGTTGCTCTACCAGGATAACATTTTAAAGATGAGAATCTCTTGACTGTTGAAAATATAGATAGAAAAGATTGAAAGGTTTCATACCAAAGTGTTAATTGGTGGGTGTATATAAATATTCTCTGAGTTTTTCTTTGCACAGTTCTTTCTGTGTACTTTCCTTTCTTTGGAAATGATGGGTTTTGTTTTTGTTATATGGTGAATATAGTAGAATCAATGAGGATTTCAAAAGTATCCTCTTTTGTTACTAAACAAAAGAGGATAGTGTATCTGGGAAATTCCTGAAGGGAGAAAAATCTTTTTTTGAGCTGGAGCATAGTATATCCTCCTCCCTGTACTGTTTAGAGCTGGAGAGTTGGCACAAGGTTCCCCTCTGACAAGCTTCCCTAGGAGTGGAGGTTTGTGAGGGGAGCACACTTGTTTGGTTTGTGTAGGCCTGGAGAATTAATGACCTGCTAAAACTTAACCTTCTCATCTCCTTAAGCTTCCTTTCAAATCATAAGTTCCCAATATGACCCAGCACAGCCACCATATACCACCTTCCACTATATGTGGGACATGTGCTTAGACACACCCCACAAACAGACCCTCAATCCTACTGTTGAGTCTGAGATTTTCAACCAAAAGTTACAAGAAAACTTTTATGAAAGAGTGCAGCAACCTCATAGCATGAGGATAATCATGCTTTCTTAAAAAAAAACAAAAACAAAAGAAAACAAACAACAACAACAACAAAAACAAAAAACCCAACTTTAATAAGAATAGCTGTTGTTACTGGGCAAGAAGGGACACTATGACTGGCCCAGTATAGTGACCAATAGTTTACCCATCACTGAGTTTTTCACCCACGGCACAATTGTGACATCATTCACATTCAGGAAAGACAGTTATGAAATTTATTTACCGAAAACAGAGTCACTGAGGCCACAAGTGACCATCTTACCCTAGTTATTGTTCAGTATTTTAAAGTCCTAAGCAAAAGACATCCAAGATGGCATCTCCCGCGGCGCACGGGTTTCGCGCGGGCACTGTTGCCCGTGCCCTCTGCAGCCACCCCACGATGGCGTGGTCACCGCGTCCCGCACGCACCGGCTCCACTGGCCTTTCAGGTCGGGTGGAGTGGAGCTGGGGTCAGCCTGGGGAGATGCGCGGGGCCTGGCCGGTGCCGGGCCCCACCGCACATCTGAGCCCCTGTGAAGAAGCAGGGCACGTTGTGCGGGGGTGGGGGAGGAGGGGGTGGTGGTGGTGTGTGTGTGTGTGTGTGTGTGTGTGTGTGTGTGTGCGCGCGCGCCCGCGTGCCCGCCCGCCCGCCCCAGTCCCCTCTGGGTTTGCCTCCAACATGAGAGCCCCAACCAGGAGTAATATCTTAAGACAATTATTCATCCACAGAAACCAAACGAGTGAGGTACTGGAGGAAAGTCCCTTAAAATGTGCCACCCGGGCACGACTCAAGGGGAACAGGGCGAGCACCGCACAGCACTGAACTGGGAGAACAACAAAATACCACGCCTACAATGTTACTGAGGAGCTGTGAACAGAAACCTGGCACAGAGACGCTGTCAATAAGGGCACTGCACACCCTCATTGTTTAGAGGGAAGAGACTGCCGAAAGCCGGGCGCGGTGGCTAGTGCCTGTAAACTTCAGCCTATGAAGCGGCTGGGGCTAGGGATCATGGTTTGAGTCCTGCTTGGGACAACACAGTGAGACCTAGTCCCAAATAGTTGGATGTGGTGGCGTGTGCCTGTAATCCCAGCTACCTGGGAAGCTGAGGCAGGGGATTGCTTGAGTCTGTGGTACCACGGGCAACGGTAGCCTGTGGTTCCATGGGCAAAAATAGCGAGACCTAGTCTCAAAAAAAAAAAAAAAAAAAAAAAAAAAAAAAAAAAAAAAAAAAAAAAAAAAAAAAAAAAAAAAAAAAAAAAAAAAAAAAAAAAAAAAAAAAAGAGGCTTGCCGAATGGCAGTGACCCCACAGCAAAGCCCCAAGGGAGGAGACCTACCATCAGCTGATCCCTTCTAGGATCTGGTCTTCCAAAACATACCTCTGGGAGTCATACCCTCAAAGCCAAAGACCGGAAGCATGACTGAATGAGCAACAAAATGTTGCACGAACTGTGGATATGAGACCCACCAAGAAACAAAAAACAATCATACAAGCCAAAAGTGCTTCAAAAGCAGTACAGGAATGATAAACAGCATGCTCTACCAAGCCCTGGGAAATCACACCCTCACCAAGGATGAGGAAATGGATCCAGAAAAAAAAAAAAAAGACTAAAGGGCTAAAGATGGACAAACAACAAAAAGAAAGGAGGCAAAGTGACCAGGGGAGATGTGGGATGTGTGTGCGTTGGGGAGGGGGTATTCCCATGGGGATCAGCAATTATACAGTCATATATTGTAAAATATCCCCCCCCCCCAAAAAAAAAAAGATGGCATCTCCCAGGCACCGAAGACCTGAAACAAGTATCCTGAACAAAAGATCACTCTTCCAAAATGGTAACTTTCTGACCACTGAATACCTGAAACTAGTATCCCAATGGAAGGCTGTATCTGCTGCTTTAACCATTTTCACCTCTCCCCATCCCTGGGGGGCCTACAATAGCAGCTCTCCAAAAATCAGTGTGATGGTGACCTGAAATGACTGACTCCTTTCTTTTCTTTCCCAGAATGAATATATTCTCTTGTGGGCTGCTTCTGCAGCTCTTTATATGCTTATCAGAGTCTCTACTCCTACCAATTCTTTATTACTCTCAGGGCATGTCTCATCTGATACTATTTCTTTTCACCTCTTCCCAGGCACCACCTGTTACTGTCTTTGGTTTCAGCTTTGCCTTTCAGCCAGGGTTGTGTGACCTCTTGTGAATAACCAGAAACCTTGCCAGAATAACCCAACTTCCAGGCTCCCTGTTAATTATCCTTTCAATTATTCTGATATGTTGATCTCAAGATGTAAAAATGAGTCAGTTTAATCAGTCAATTAAAAAAAAAAAAAACCTGAATCCCATTCTTCGCGCAAACCAAGTCCCATTCTAACCATCACAGACATTTCTCTGGTGGGGACATTCCTTTCTCCTATAGAATGTCACTAAATCTTAATGAAATATCTTTCTTTCACACCCTAATGTACTTCAGACTCTTCCCCCCCCTTTCCTTTGTCCACTTATCCCTCACATGCAAAAGGCTGCCCAATCTCAGTTTGGATGTTCTCTTATATGAAGTCTCAGTTCATTTCATACTTTCCTCACAGGAAAACAGAGTGTCATGTCCTTCCTCTGAGGTCCACCAGCCTGCTATAAAATTCTTCCTCTCCTTGCAATTATAGCAGTTCCCCAGATTTATTTCATTCAACATTATGTCATAACTGATGAGGAAAAAAGAACTGATTCTGGCTGGGCCATTGTGAAGACTTCACATGTTCTCCCATGTCTGCATAAGTTCTCTTCAGTTTCCTCCTACATCCCAACAATGTGCATGTTAGACTCATTGGCCCAGTTCTGAATAAGAGTGGGTGTTGGTGTGACTATATCCTGTGGTGGATGGATGCCCTGTTCAGGCTTGGTTCCTGCCTTGCATCCTGAGCTGCAAGGAGAGGTTCCCGTCAACAGGGGCCCTGAACTGCAATAAGTGGGTTGGAAAATGAATAAATGAATACCAATTATTGCTTAATATTAGAGGTAATTTGAATCTTTTAGAAGCTTGGTGTTATTTTGGTGGCCAGATAAATACCATAGGAACTTAACTCTTATTTGTATAAATTAGCCTTTGGTAAGAGTTGTTTTGTTAATTTAGAATAAGAAAATTATATATATAAAAGAGAATACATATAAAATAAATTACTTAAAACATTTGTTTTACAATACAGTGTCTCACATAAAGTCTTAGTTTCTGAGACCCTGTTAATGACTTAACTGTATCAAGCAATTTGGGTATTTGCCTGCTCAATTGATTGGAAGATCATTTGAAGGATAACACTCCCTTACTCTTTTTGGGCCTATACTATCTAGATGAATGATTTGAGAAATATAATTATATATCCATAATTGAAGTAACATTGCATTATAACATTAAATATTTCAGGTGTGCATCATTAAAAACTTTAATCTGTTTATTGACTACGATTGAGTAGGCATTCAAAAATGGATGTTATGAGGAATCTAGACAAAGAAATAACACTAATTTTTCTTGCTTTCATTTGTCAAGAGTGAAAAGCAAAAATCCTATGCAACCCTATCTTTGTAGAGTGCTGTGAAATATTCCTTTGTAGCTACTTAAGAAATGGAAGACTAGAAGTCTTTCCTATTTTCCAATTCAAGCACTTTTTCTTTAAAAATATAGTAATTTTGGGTCCATATGAAAGTGGGAGCATGGCTAGACAGGGACATATAACGATTTTAGTGTCAGCCCAACAGGGGATTCAGAGCATGGTTATTGAGCAGATTATTTAACCTCAAATGGGACCTCAGAACCTCATGTTTTTAAGCTGCAAAATGTTGATAGTACTGGCCTAAGCTATTGTGCAGATTGGAGGATGATGGATGGAAGCATCTAGAATGGTGCCTGACACATAGTAGGCATGCCAAAAGTGAAATAATGGGTAATTATTTTCACAGCCATTATCCATAGTTCAGTTACAAAGCGGGGCATCTGTATGTGCAGCTGCAGACTGAGACTCTACTGTATATATTTCAAAAGCTCACCTTGCACAAAGGCTTTTATTAAAATGTGAGATTGTTTATAAAGCAGAGGATTACTTGACAGCTGACCCTGAAAACAGAGCATGAGCTCAAGGAAGGGCCAGGTGTGCTGTGCAGTCATCTCTTCCTCAGCAGGCAAGCCCTTTAGGCCAGAAGAAGCAGATGTTTGGTTTTCTGGGACACAAAGGCAGGATGGGATCCCTTTTTCTCTTACATACTGTGTGGTTGTGAAGAACAGCAGCATGAGAGCCTGGGCTCTGGAGCCATGCTGATGGAGCTCTCACAGGTGGAAGACTTACTCTCACTGCTTCTCCATGTGGGTAAAGACCAAGAAAGCACCAGAGAGAAGAAAACTGGGTCACTGGGAAAACTGGTACTGGAGTACCTATCATGTACTAGGCTGAGCTTTTGGGTGATAGAGCAGTGATGGAAGTGGTGTGGTACACACTAGAAAGAAAAGATAGGGTCTTGTTGAGTCTTCACCCCATTCCTTCTTGTCTATACTTTTTTGGTAAAGACTTGAGACTTTCTCTAGTGAAAGGGTGTATATACCATTTTATATATAATGCAATGGGCTTTGTGGATCCTCTGAAGGTATTGGACCCTAAGAACGCTTTAGTAATATACAGTATATTTGCAAATATTAACAAGGACATCAGACTCAAACACCTAGTTCCAGTTTGTGTTCCATCCTTCCTCAGCTATATTCCTCAAAGTGAATGCTCCTGGATAACTGAACCTCACTAAGATACCTCTGTAGCATTTCATGGGGTTGGAGTGATGATGAAATAACAAACGAAAAAGCTATTAGTGCTATGCCTGGCATGTGTACATGATCAAGAAGTGGTAATACATAATTAGTGTTAGTGAGCCTCTACAAGAGAGTCATGAAAGAAAGTACAGCAGCAATTAAAACCATTTAGCGTCTGGAAAGAAAATTAGAACCATAGTTTTCAGTTGAATTCTAGTCTATGGGAGAGTTGTGAAAAGTGCTGCTGTGGGGTTTTGCTTCTGTGTAGACAGCATATTTATGGTGACTGCTTCATGCCTATAAAAGAAGGCACCATGGCTGCATTCTATAGGGATGTTTCCAAGCTTCTGTCTTATGTGACGGTGACTTCATTGGAGGGAGCTTTCAATGACTACTAAATGGTAATCGTAAATCAGCAGCAATAATGAAGCAAAAGGATAAGAGGGTACTGACAGAAGTTATGAACTATTGAGGGATGGCTGTGTGCCAGGCATTGTGCTAAGTGCTTCATAGTTGCTCAGGATTTTGGGTTTGTGGTGTCTGTTCTGCTGAGATTTGATTACTTTGAAGAACAGAAGTCCGAAAGATAGATTTTTGCTGGGTATAGTAGCTGGTCAGCCAGCTGCGTGTGTGTGAGCATGTGCGTGTATGCATGTGAGTGACTTGTGTTCAGGCGAGCAAAAACAGAGCCTCTTCTTATCAGCTTTCACTCATTTGATTACTTTCTGAGCCATAAGTTTTAACATTTGGAATGTGCCTGTTGAAAAAACGAAGGTTTATCATGCAAAGTGTAAGATTACAACCACAAGATTCAGAAAAGGGTTTCTGAGCTTGGGGGAGAGTTACAATTAACCTCGTAAAGAGTGCAGATGAAAGTCTTTTCTATAGTTACAATCAAAGACACTTTAGGCCACTCTTCCCCCAGAGGAATAGTTGCCTTTTATGGCATGTTTTAAAGTTTTATTTCAAAAACAGTCAGCATCTTAAAGCAGAGTGCTGTGTGCTTCCCAGGTCTTTACATTCAATGTGTTTTTGGTTTTCTCAGTCATATTACTAAGTTTCTGGATACGATGTGAATTGCTACCCTCACCGGATCCACACACGGAAGGATTTAGCCTGACTTTCTTACACTCAACGCAAGAACTCTCTACCAAACTTCCCTGTTATTTTCTTTTGAAAGTTTAGAGTCAGCATGATCATGTTAGAAGAAATTGTCTTTCTCAGTCCTCTCAAGTTTTCAGTCAAGGAAACAGGTCTACAGAGATGAAGGCCATTTCTTTCAAGCATTTTTATTCCATCAAGCACCCAAGTGCTCCTCAAACTCAATGGACCAGTTTCTTGCCCACATTCTGGCAGCAGCGCTCCTGATGGTATCATATTGTCTGCGTGCACATGTGGCTGTCTCTGTCCTTTAACTTCGGTCCTTATGGATTGCATGTCCTGTGATATGCAGATTGTGGCTAAATGTCTTTCAGTATGATTCTTTCCTGAGTATCTCTGTGGTGCAGGAATGACTAATAGTCTCACAGCTCCGTAACTGGGCATGAGGTCAAGGCTAAAGCCGGAGGCTTTTCTAGGGGGTGCCCCCTGGAGGCGAGGTGCAGGTGAGAATTGGTGGAGATGGAGACTCTGATCCGTATAATAGGAACTGCAGAAAACAGTCCCCAGGGGTCAGCCATTCTAGTCCCCACCACACCAAACTTCTAGACTGCAGCGCTGGCCACTGAAGGACATATGAAGGAGCTCCCTGTAGCCAACCATAGAGAAGTTTTGCTAATTTTGCTTTGCTGCAACTACAGCCCTGAGACATATTCAAGGGCCTGGAACTGGGCTCATCCCTGAGCTGTGTGAATGTGGGCCTTTGGTTGAATCCTTCAGTCGCTGCTTCTGTTCTCAATGCTGCTTGTCTTACACTGTTGCTGCGTCAGGCACTTCTTAGGGACTCAAGTGAGTGTATTCTGCTGTCATGGCTGTTGTGGCATATTGAACTCCCCAGCCTGCTGCCCCTGGCTGCCACATGCTTCAGGTCTTCCGTAGTGGGAAGATGGGATTTTGGGGGTGTAGCTTTTTGCTTGGGATACTTGTTCCAGGTCTTCCAGGTAGGAAGACACCATCTAAGTTGCCTTTTGTTTGAAACTTCAAAATGCTGGACAATAACTAGGGTGAAATAACTGGCCACTGTGGCCTAAGTTTTCCCCTATTTGTTAAATAAATTCCGTTGTTACTACTTCTTGAAACTGAGTGGCTTTGCAATAGTGCACATGGGTGAAGAATGCAAATAGTGACTGGTAAACTATTGGGGCAGTGTCCTCAGCCAGTTTCAGTGCCCTTAAGCCTGGTATCAGCTCCACTATGGCAGGACTGCTGTGGCCAGTGTATAGCTGTGCTTGCAGGAATTTCAGGGTTAATGACACTAATTCGCATCCCTCTGGTCTCTACTCACTTCATTCCCACTCCAGTCTCTTTCTCTGGGTCTCACTGTCCTTGGGTTGTGTTGTTTGATGAACACTCTCGGCACACTCTCCACCATGATATGCTTTCTGACAGTGATTAGACATAAGCTTAGACTGTGACCCAATTTTGACATCATTTGCCTGTATGCTTTCCATTATGACAACTCACCAAACTATCATAGTGGCCTCTTCACTGGTCACTGTGCTGATCTTTGGGCAATCCATACTGTTAGCTTGGTTGAGCTTTGTTAGGCACAGAGCCAGTCTTACCAGCCACCTGCTCAAAACCCTGTAAGCCTCTCCCACCTTTGCCTGGAGCAAGGCAGGCAAATGGTTTTATTTCAGGTGCCAGTTCTATTTGATTGGTAGTGGCTGGCTGAAGCACAAGCTGCCTGGAGTGTAATAAAGTGCTGTGACTAGTAATGACTGACATGTGTGGGAGGCAGTGGTAGCAGATGTGCCACGTCATCTGTAGTCTTGACAAGATGTGCATTTATAAATAAGGCATACAGCACTCTTCCTGTTTCTGCCTACCTCTCCAGAACCATACCACTCCCCAGTCTGTGTCTTTCCCCCAACCTGTTCCCCCCAAACCCCGGCCATTACACTAACTGCTGAAATCCCTTGCTTCTTTCTCCATTGCCCTTCATCATTCAATACCCTGTTCAAATATGACTGCTTTTGAATCTTCTTTACCTCCTTGCCCCTCAGTCAGACAAAATTACTTTCTTCTATCTCAGTTGCTCATGGCATGCTGTTTATGCACAATATTATAAATACATTATGGTATAATCATTTAATATCTGCTCCTCTATATGACTTGGTGAGAAATATATATAGATGAAGCAGCCTTGTTTTATAACATAAATTTCATTGAAAATCAACTTATATATATTTCATATTAAGTTTATCCCTAAAATCCAGTTCTATTCTTCACCATATGATTGACTCCAACCACCTCTGGTAACAATAAATTTGGTCTTACAGCCCAAAAGTTTACTTTTTGAAAGCAAAATGTTGATCAAGTTCCTTCATTATCCCAAACAAAGGGTGAAGGACTGCAAAGCCCAGTGAGGTAGAGCAGCTTAAAAGCTGGCTTTCATTTTGAGCTCTGTTCTTTTACTGTGAGGATGTATCATTTCTCAGAATAGCCCTATTGTAGATTTGGGAATCTTAATATACACTCCAGGTAGTTGAGCATTATAGAAGTACTGTTTCTAAAATGTTATCACATGGTAAGTAAGTCTTCAATAAATGGTAACTATTACCCTAGTTTATCTTTAGATCAATTTTGTGAAGTGCAGTTCAAATTACTTTTTATTTTTTGTACCTTACAGTTGTACGTTGCAGTTGATACTTATGTTATTTCCTTAGGGTCAGAGGTCAAACTACTGAATTAGAGTCTGTACATAGATCAGTGTGACTTTAGGGTCAGTGTACTTTGTGTTTTTTTTTTTTTTTTAACAAAATTTTCAACTATATAAAAAAAACATAAAAAGAATTCTGTATCTCCTTCACTTCACCCAGATTCTCCACTTTGTAATACTTTTTTATAATGTGCTTTTGGAAGTAACATTGGTTTACATCATTGTATGTGGTTCAGATGAACAAATTCATACCTCTTCAGATGTCTATCACCACAGCCCAGCTACCCCATAGCACCCACATCCCTTTATCATATACCACCAGCTCCCCCCTTGTTAGTATTTTGCCTCAACCTTAATCTCCTCTCTTACTACACATTTGTGTGGACATATTCACAACATTTTTTTTTTTTTGGTGGAAGCATATTTAAAATTTATTATTGTGAAATAATGACAACTTAAGAAATATAAATAAATATGCATAGGATGTAGCAGAAAAGATGTGGGCCATAGAATCAGACAAAGCTAGGTTTGGACTGTGGCTTGGTTACCTACTAAGAGTAGGACCTTAGCAGGAAAGCTCCCTAAGTAGAAGTTCTTAGTCACAGGACCTTGTGATAATTAGGGGAATGGTTCCTCCCACACCTCACCACTAATCTCTCATATAAAGCTGGGGATAGCTCATAGACCTGTTAAGAAAATTAAAAATAATGCATCTGTAGTATCTAGCCAAGTACCTGCCAGGAGATTAGCATTGATAGAACAATACTCAATAATTTCTCCAAATGTCCCAACAATGTTCTTTTCCTCTCTGATTCAGGTCCTAGTCAAGAATAGGTCTCTCATTATTACCCTTTAACTTAGTCATTTCCTTGTGTCTCAAGCCTGTGATAGGCCCTTCATTCCCTGGGTTGAACTTCCATGGTCTGTTCAATATTTCCTCATGAGTAGTTTCAGATAATTTATTATTGGGAGGAATCCACAAAAATGATGCTGAACTCTTGTTGTATCATGTCAAGAGAAACATGATAAATGCCCATCTGAACACTGGCCATGTTAACCTTGATTATATAGGATCTGCCAGGTGTCTCCACTTGTAAATTCGCCATTTTCCTTTTGTATTTGATTACTATGGGGAGATATTCTGGTATGATGCCAATATCCTGTTCTCATCAAAATACGCCCCATCAGCTTTATTGTCCATGGTCGACTCCCACCTGCATCCACCACCACTGTGGTTGCCAAATAGTGATGATCCATTTCCCCTGATTCTTCTATGTTCATTATTTGGCTTTATACTGTAAGAAAGAACATTATCCTCTTCTCCATTTATTATATTTACTTCATTATGGACTCAAGGTTCTATTGTAGTCAGTGGGCTTTAACCCATTACTATCATTTTAATCATTAAACTGTTCCCACTTTTAAGCTGGCTCTTATATCTCTTGTAGTTGCCTATTGAATAGTGTGAAGAAAGAGTTGGAATTTGATAGAGGCTAAATCAGGCCTACCCTTGGCATGCCATGTTTCTTTGAAGTTCAGACATCACATTTCACTCCTTCAGGAATGCCCTTCTGTGCCTATTGTGGCTAGTTGGCTCTCTGACCATCCTTACAGACCTAGGTTTACAGTAGCATGAGCCAAGCCTGAGGTTTTGAGTCTTGTATACTTTTTAGTCTAAGAAATTGTTTTAAAGGTTACAGTGAAATAATACAGATAGTTAAAAACTGTGCCTGATATGTGCTCAACAAAGAGTGATTATTCATACTCCCTTTGAAAGCATGCAAATCTACTGGTGCACAAGTAGTTTTCTTTTATAAAGAAAAGGCTAAGTTCCCATAGAGAACTGTCTTTCTTCAGATGAGGAAAAAGGGGTTACTTTGAAAAGATTATAGAGTCAAAAATTTTATTTTTTGTGAATCTCATTTTTTTTTGTAAATAAAGGTTATCTTCTACCAGCAATCTACAATAGAATTAACACCCACAGTGAGTGTATCTGCCTGTTCTCTCTTAACACCTCCCTGTTCCCTTGAACTTTGCCAGAAACTGGGAGGTCCAGTAAGAAATACTCTTTAAATCCTTTGCATTCTTCCAGAAACCCAAGGGGTTTAACAAGTTCTGACTTTAGCTAAAGTATATATATATCCCCCCCCCCCCAAAAAAAGGAAAAAAAGCTTAATTTCTATAACTTGGTTCCTTATGCCAGGAATCTTTCTATGTTTACTTACCAAGAAACAAAGCAAAGCCCAGAGCTTTGTTATTGGTTGTTGAGCAATTAATATAAAGCAGGATTTTTTTTTTCAGAAATGAAATTGCCTTTCACATTTTGGGTCATAGTTTATTGAATGAGTGGGTTTTACACTTTCAGTATAAAGTTACTGTCAGTAAACGTTAATTTCCAGAAGTAAGACTATATTGAAAAGTAGAGGTGATCCACAAAATTTTCCCTTTAAGCTAAACATCTGAGTAGAAATAGAGAAAAATCATTAATGAAATCAGAGACCCCATTTGACATGTTGAATTATGAACACACAGCACAATGAAGTAATCTCTTTCCAGTTGCTCAGCTGTGGTAATAATTAAATTTGAAATTCAGTCTCCGGTTTTTTTTTTGGGGGGGGGGTGTCTTATAACAGTGACTTCAGTCCCTAAGAATCGAGCGCCTGTTTAAAAATATTTATGGTACACGAAGGAATAAATCTAGTGCAATAAGGCTATTTTTCCTAAAATCATTCCACTCATTGTTTTAAATTATTTTTCTGAACTTTAATGACATTATAGAAGATTTGGTTTAAATTATGGAAAACTCCTTGGAGGCAGAGGGAAAAAATGTAGATTAGCATTAGTAAATCTTTTTTGATGGAGAATATATAAGTTGTTGAAATTTTGGTGTCAGTTGAAATTCCAAAAGGTTTCAAGGATTAAAGCAAGTGGCAGTGGTGTCAGGGGAATATTCAGTTTGTGATGGTTAGATCAGTAACTTCCCAGGGAAGGGTGGAGAAGGCTCACTATTTGTATTAGACATTGGCTATTAGATTCAGATCTTTCTGTCTGCATGTCTTACAGTGCCCCTTGCTGCTGCAAAGGTCAAAAACTCCTTTCTATAGCTAGTCAGGTGGGAAAAGTATTGATTGGGTGGGAGGTCAGGGAAATTAGACTGGGTAGGTAGACTGATAGGAACTATTGCCTCTCCATTACACACAGTCCATGAGAGAAGTCCATGTTTAGAGAAGGAAAGGCCACCAGAAAATTTGAGAAAGGGACCTTGGCATTTGAAAATCTGACATAGACTTAAGATATCTCAGCACCAAGTTTTGGGGCTCAAGACATTGGACATCTCTAAACACTATGAAGTACCTGGTAATTTGCAGTAATTCACAAGGCACGTGACTTTCAGGTTTTTGAGTAAGTCCACAGAGGACATAAAAGTGCGATTATACCCTAGAGATGGGATGTTGGAATGCTTTGTTGAAGGAGATGAAGTGCAGCTGTGCCTGGGTTCCTGCTCTTTGTACCTTTGGTCCTCCTCAAGTTGTCACCACCTCACCTACTGAAACTTGGGGCAGAAATCTATGATAGTGGTGGCTATGCTCATCAAGAGGTGTGTGATGGGGGAGTGTATCTCAGTCCATTGCCAGTATTTTTTGTTTTAAATTTTTATATTTATTTTGTTCTTTAGTTCACAACCTCTGTTTTTTTTTTTTTTTGGGGGGGGGGGATACCTCCCCTCCTTCCCTCTGGTACCCCTTCCATTCTCTCAAACCCCACTCTTGGTTGTTTACTAGTTGTGCTATGTCCATTAGTCTCTTTCTTCCCTGTAGCAGTGTCCTTTCACTGGGTGAGGGACTGTGTTGTTGGAACCAGATGAGCCTTGCTGGTAGGTTTTCAGTCGTCTTAAGTTTGTGTTGGGCAGCCAGTCTGTATACATTTGTGATCTGTCCATGTTTTCTTGCTGCAGGCTGTCTTCTCCAATCCCATCTCGACTGCTTTGCTGCTTTACCTTATGGCTCTGGTGTCAGATTTAGGGGGTCTCGTCCCCAGCCAGTGTTGGTGAAGAAGTTTCTCTGTGAATACAGGTGCCTGTGAATGGCCTTTGTAGATCATCTCCTCTGCCTCAGTTTGCAGTTTTGGTGTGGGGTCTATTATCCCATCTTTGGTCATCCTCTCCTCTCCTGTAGTGTGGGGAGGGGGCGTTGCTCTCTTGCAAGGCATCTCCGAAATGAGGTCCCGGGTCTTCTTGACCCAGTGAGTGCATAAATGAGCATAGTAACATCGTGTCTCTACAGTTGTTTCTCTTGTCTCACATGCACTGGTTCTCTCGGTTGTCCATCTGCTGTGTCCATCTCAGGCTTGTGGGCTGGATTTTTGCATGATCCCTCACCTGTTCTATGATGGGGTTTGTGTTGTGCATGTTCTTGATCCTCTGAAGTTTAGCTGGAGTGAGAGCGAAATGGAGGGGGTGCCTTCCCCTTGCATCCCCCCTTGTACCTCCCCCCACTTGCCTGCATGCCAGAACCTCCCTGCGTGGGGGCAGGGTCTGGATTGCTGAGCCTGCACCCTTCAATGCTCCCCTTGGGCTCTGAGCAGAGGACAACATGGCTCCGCCGATCTGGGCTGCAGATGGCTGCCCTGTGCAGCAGCCACCCACTGGTGGGTGGGGCCACCATAATCCCCACCCCATTCTCCCCTCCAGGGCTCACCAGCCTTGGAGGGCTTACCCAGGAACCTAGACCCCCTTTACTCCCCGCTGGCAAGGGAGCATGGATGGCTTAGGGACACAGGTGTGCAGACAGCCCTCAGGCGGCTGCCTGCTGGTGGGCAGAACTCAAGTGCCCTCCCTGCCTCCCTACCAGAATCTCCCTGCACAGGGATGGGGTCCAGATGGCTGAGCCTACGCCCTCCCATGCTCTCCTTGGGCTAGGAGCAGAGGGCAGCATGGTTGTGCTGATCCAGGCTGCAGATGGCTGCCCTGTGCAACAGCCACTGCTGGTGGGTTGGGCCACCATAACCCCCACCCCATTCCCCCTCCAGGGCTCACTAGGTTGGAGGGCTTACCCAGGAACTTGACCCCCTTTGCTCCCCGCAGCATTGCCAGTGTTTTATTTATAAACTCAGCTAGTACTTCTAGTCTTTCCCCAAACTTGAAGCTGAAGGAGGGAGTAGTTTTTTGTTAAATATTGCTTGGAGTAATTCAGCTTCAAACATGACAATTCAGAGTCACTCTGGTCCCTGGTCTTTCCCCAGAAAGGGACTGTGGACACATAGCCCTTGGTGATTATTTATGTAAAACAAGGAAAAGGAATATGGAGGGAGGGCAAATCTGTATGTGATGAGAGACTGATGTCAGATGACTGGTGAAAATGAATATGGTATATAGCATAGCTGTTGCATTTTTATCTTAGCTAATTATGAGACATTAACGTGTTGAAATGTCAATACAAACATCTGGGGCTTTATGGATATTGGCATGTAACCAACTGTTTACTTTCCTTGCCATGTTCAGCAAGATCAATGCTCACTGAACCCTGTTAACTCTTAGATTTCATACCTCAGAGGCAACACAACCTCCAATTCCAGACTGTGATTGTGGGGAGTGTCTCATTCTGAGTGATCAAGTTGAATTTTCTTCAGAAAGGAATTTGATATGGTCAGAAGAGCATTCACTTGAGTCAGCAAAACCATCATTTGTCCTGATATTACCACTTATGGTTTTAACACCTTGTCCTTGCTTCCTCCTCCAGAAGATTGAAGAAGGTGTTGATAATTTCTGAGCCGCTGCCTGGCACGGTGGCTCGTGCTTGTAAGCTTCAGCCTATGAAGCAGCCAGGGTTTGGGATCGCGGTTCGAGTCCCGCTTGGGGCCTGTAGCGAGACCTAGTTCCAAAAAAAATAGCTGGGCGTGGTGGCGCATGCCTGTCATCCCAGCTACCTGGGAAGCTGAGACTGTGGGGATTGCTTGAGTCTGTGGTACCCTGGGCAACGTGAACCTGCGGTTCCACGGGCAAAAATAGCAAGACCTAGTCTCAAAAAAAAAAAAAAAATTCTGAGCTGCTTAGCTTTGAGGGTTGCAAGAAGAGTATATGAACATGAGAAAACTCAGCAAATTGTATGTGTGTTAGGAATTGTTGATCCAGCAATCCAGATATATTATAGTTAGCATGTAGGTATTCCAGGGATTGTGGTTAGTACTTGTTTAATGGCGAACAAGCTACTCTCCTGACCCTCTCAAGGAGCCTAGTTTGGGCAACAAATGCTGTGATAAGAGGAATCACAAAATGCCACACAACCCAATATTGGGTAGAAGTGAGGTTGAGGTTAAGAAGAGTTGTTTTCATGTTGAGATTAAAGAGAGTTTGGTTGACTTTTGCAATACCTGGAAGAGAGCCTTAGGAATATTTGTTTAGTGCAGCTGTTGAGTTTCATCTTAAATTCACAGGGTACTTACTAGATTTTTTGAGAGAATAGTGAAGCTCCAGTTAAGAATGCAAACTTGCTGCTTTTTGGCTGGAGGACTCTTTAGGCCATGTGGGAACAAGCCCAGTGCAGCTGACAAACTTCAGAGTGTGAGAAGGGAAGCTTCCTTTAGTTGTTTGCTCTGCATTTATCATCAGCTTAAATCAAGATCCTGTTTTGTCCCAGATGGTTGGACTAAAGCCGTATTAGCCTCCAGGGAACCTTCGCTTGAGCAGATACATGCTTGTTTCATGGAGGCCCTACCTCTAAGGGATTTGTTTTAATGTATCTTTAATTACAACATTTAAATTTGCAAAAAAGAATAGAGGCTTGAGTCCCATGCATCTATATCCCAGTTTCCATAATAAGATTTTGCTACCCTGGGTTTATCTGTTAATTCCAGATATCATGTCATTTCACTCTACATACTTCAGTATGCTTCTCTAAAAGCAGGGACAATTTTCACACATAGCCACAATGTCATGATCACATGTTTTTCTAAAAAACTTTTATTCACACTTCACATTTTATTTTGAAAAATTTCTAACATGCTTATAAAATTGAAAGATTTTTTCAAAATTAATTGATTAATTTTTATTCTTTAAATCACAATGTTGGTAAATGGTTCTTGGGATACCTTCCTCTCCCTGCTTCCTCTGGTGCCCCCTCCAATTGAAAGAATTTTAAAGTGAATGTATATACTTGGTCTAGATTCTATTTTCATAAACACATCTCTCTTTCCAACTGTCCATCCATCCTTCAATTTTTTAATGTATTTCAACTAATCAGAGATAAGCAAACTTCTCCTTTAAATGGTCCTGCCCTTAAAGATTGAATCTATACTACTCCCTCACACTGTACACAAAATCCAACTCAAAATGGATAAAATACTTGGATGTAAGACCTGAAACCATTAAATATATAGAAGAAAACATAGGCAAAACACTCCATGACCTATGCAACAGAAATATCTTCTAGGACACATCTATACAAGCAAAGAAAACAAAGGAAACCATAAACAGCTAGGACTATATGAAGTTAAAACTCTTCTGCACAGCAAAAGAGACAATAACCAAAATAAAAAGATACCCTATCAAATGGGAAAACATTTTTGCACTCCACTCAACTGACAGGAGTTTGATATCAAATATCCACAAAGAACTTACACAACTTAACAAAAATGAAGTTAAAAACCTAGTCAAAAAATGGGGAGAAGGGCTTAAAAGACACGTCTTCAAAGAGGAAATATAAATGGCCAATAGGCATATGAAATAATGTTCAATATCACTTATCAGGGAAACGCATATCAAAACCACACTGAGATACTACCTCACACCAGTAAGAAAGGCCCATATCAAGAAAGGCCCATATACAAACAAACAAATAAACAAACCAGGCAACAAGTGCTCTTGTGGATGTGGAGTAAAAGGATCACTTTTACACTGCTGGTGAGAATGCCAACTGGTCCAGCCACTATGGAAACCTGTGTGAGGGACCCTCAAACTAGTGAAAATGGAACTATCATTCAATCCAGCAATTCTGCTTCTGGGAATCTACCCAAAGGATTCAAAAGGACACCTGTTCTTGTATGTTTATTGCAGCACTATTTGCAATAGCCAGCAATGGAAACAATCCAAATGCCCCCAAATAGAGGAAAGTATCAGAAAGTTGTGGTATATACACATAAGGGAATATTATTTAGCAATCAAAAAGACAAATGTGATGCATTTGTGATTCCATGAATGAACCTAGAAGGAATCATGCTAGCAGAAATAAGCCAGAGAGAAAAAGAGATATACTGGACTGTCTCATATGTGTGATGTAGAGGAAAAAAAAGGGACAAGTAAAACAAAGCAGAACCAAAGTGTAGAACAGGGAGCGGGAGGGATAAAATTGGGGTAGGAATGGGCACAAGAGATTAAGATGATATTTACAAGGTGGTGGGAGAATCTCTGGGTATACAAAGATGTGGGAAAAAAATATAGTGTGCAATCAATTTAAAAAAATGAATAAAGAAAAAGACAGGATTGTTTCCACATACACTAAAAAAGTCTTGCTTTTGTATCATCAATTAGTAGAATATTAATTTTTCATTTGAGATAAATTTATAATGAAATGTGCAAATCTTGAGGTGTATTTGTTGAATTTTGACAAATTTATGGACCTTGTGTGATACAAATCTCTTTCAAGATAGAGAGCATTACTATATCCCAGACTATAGATCTCTATAATTCCAGATACTCCTCAATCAATTCCTTCTCTCTCCTCCAGTGATAATAATTGATAATGACTTTTTTTTCTGCTAAATATTAGTTCCTCTTGTTTTAGAATTTTACATAAATGCAATGTATATTTTTATTCTTTTATTCAGCAAAATGTTCTTGAAATCCACCCATGTGTTTGTGTGGTTACCAGTAGTTTGTTCCTATTTACTGCTTACTTGCCACTGGATGAGTATATCTCAATATATCTGTTCATAGTTTTTGGTTTATATGATTAAGTTCTGTGAACATTGTTGTTATTTCCAGGGAATGGAACTGTTAGCATGTAGAAACTGCTATACTTTTTTTGCGAAATGTGTTTGAATTATCTTATATTCCTATCAATAATGAATAATAATTCCAGTAGTTTCACTGTAGGTTTAATCAGTTTTTTTTTTTAAATTCAGCTACTCTGCTGTGTATGTAGTAGTATCTCATTGTAGTTTAAACTTGCATTTATCTTATGACTGAAGATGTTAAACATTTTTGCAGCTATTTATTGTCTATTTGTATATCTTGTGACACTTCTTTTCAAATCCTTTGCCTATTGTTTTTTCTTTGTACTATTGAGTGTAAATGATCTCTATGTATCCAAGATACCAGTCACTCATTTGCTGGATGTGTTTTGCAAATACTGTTCCAAGTATATGGTTTCTTTTTTTCACACTAGGGTATCTGTGACACATAGCATTGTATTCCTTGTAGGTATACAACATAAAGGATGATATTTATACATATTGTGAAAGGGCACTACAAAATATCATTAATATCTATCACCATATAAAGCTAGATTGTTCTTCTTATAGGGAATTTTAAGATCTACTCTTAGCAGCTGTTTCCAACATGTAATGTACTATTATTTGGTCACTACATTGTACATTATATTCCCAAGGTGTATTTTATGACTAGCAGTTTGTGTCTTTTGATCCATTATGCTTTTTACCCTCCAACATGCACACTTCAACTCTGGAAACTACCGTTTTGTTATCTGTGTCTATGGCTTTGGGGGGCATTTTTTTCAGATTTGATATACAATGAGAGATCATACAGCATTTGTTTTTCTCTGTCTGCCTTATTTCACTTAAAGTAATGACTTCAGGTTTCTTCTATATTACCATAGATGGCAGGGTTTCATTTTTTTATGACTCAAGCAATGTTCTTGTTGTGTGTGTTGTGTATACACACAAATGTACGTATATGTGTGTATACACACATTTTCTTCATGCACTCATCCATAAAAGGACAACTTTGTTTCCTTGATTATTATAAAGGATTTTGAGGTGAATATAAGGGTTTACATATCTTTTCTAGTTAGTGTTTTATTTTCTTTGGATAAATACCCAGAAGTGGAGCTGAAGCTATTTTTAATTTTTGAGGAACCTAACATATAGGCTAGATCAGTTTTATATGCCCACAAATATTTTCTCCTCATCCTCTCCAGCACTTGTGATTTCTTGTTTTCTTGTTATTAGTCATTTTGACAGGTGTGAGGTAGTATCTCATTGTCATTTGTATTTGCATTTTCTTGATTAGTGATTTTCAGTATTTTTTGTATGCCTGTTGGCCATGGTATGTCTTCTTTGGAAAAATGTACGTGCAGACCCTCTGGTTATTTTTTATTGGAATCATTTATATTTTTCTTGTAGTTGAGTTGAATGAATACTTTATAAACATATTTTGAACATTACATTCACAGCAGATAGTTTGTGGATAATTTTCCTTCTTCATTGCCTTTTCACTTGTGTTGATGGTTTCCTTTGCTGTGCAAAAGAAGCCTTTTTATTTGCCGTAACTCCACTGTTTATTTTGCTTTTGTTGCCTTTGCTTTTGGGGTCAGATCCTAAAATATCATTGCCAAGGCTGATGTCAAGCCCCTTACCACCTGCTTCTTTTCAGAGTTTCTGTTTTCAGCTCTTCATTTCAAATTTTCAATTCATTTTTAGTTGATTTTTATGTATGTGGTAAGATAGTGGTCCTGGATTCTTCTTTCGCATGTGGCAATTCTATTTTCCCAATCCATTTTATTAAAGAGACTGCCTTTTCCTCATTATATATTCTTTGTTCCATTGTTGTATCAACTGTGTATATACGGGTGTATTTCCGGGTTTGATATTCTGTTCTATTGACTTCTGAGTGCTTTTATGCCAGCACTTTTTTGATTACTATTGTTTTGTGATATAATTTTTTTTGTGTGTGTGTGATATAATTTGTAACTAGGGTGTGTGAACTCCATGTTTGTACTTCTTTCTCATTATTCCTCTGACCAGTTGAAATTTCAATGGTTTCTTGTAAATGTTAGAATTGTTCTATTTCTTTTAAAACATATCATTGGAATTTTGATAGGGATTACATTGAATCTATAGATTGCTTTAGATAGTAAGGGCGTTTAACAATATTTAACAATTCATGATAGATGGAATATCATTCAATTTATTCATGTCTTCAATTTGTTTGAGCAATAATTTGATTTTTGGCAGTGTCTAACTTACCAATTCCTTCTTTTGATTATAGTTTCTTTGATCTAATAAATATTTGCTTTACCCTAAATTACAAGAATTCTTGTGTGTTTTCCTCTAAGTGCTATTTATAATACTAGCTTTTACATTTAGATTTGTGATCCAACTCATATTATGTAGATGTGTGATTTGAGAACAGGTTGAAGTTCAAGGATCTGCTTTATAAACCAATTTCTAGGTTCTGTTTATAGGAAGAACCATACAAAAAGGTGATAAGTATGAATCTAGATGCTGGATCTTTTTTCTATTCATTGTTTATTTATTGAAGTACTATTGCATTATAGCATCCTATATGTTTTAGGTGCATACCATTAAAATTGACATGTATACATATACACACAACAATATGTATGCTATATTAAATTCACTAAAAATTGTCAAATTCTACCCTTTATTATACCATTGTCCCCTTTGTCCCAATTTACCAACCGTGTTCCTCTCTTCCCTTCTGGGTAATCACAAATTGGTTTCATGTTCTAAAAGATTTTGTTTTATTTACTTTATCAGTTTGTTTACTTTGTATATCCCATATGAGTGAAATAATATGGTATTTTCCTTTCTCTGTCTGGCTTATTTCACCTACCATAATACCTTCTGGTTATTGCAAATATCAGAATTTTATGTTGTTGCAAATATCAGAATTTTATCATTTTTTATGATTGAATAGTATTACATTGTGCATATATATCATATCTTTTTGGTTTTCTTTCTAAATAGTTTGCTAAGATGCTGCTGGGTAAGGCCACAATGGACAGAATTTACCCTAGTTTGATACCTGCTCCTATTCTTCTTGCATGTTTTCTGTAATCATGTAGTGACAACCTGTCATATGCCATGCACTGAGTTATGGTCCCCAATACCTACCTAGCCAGGAAGTCAGACTGAGCAGTGGCTACAAACCTTTTTAGTGTGACTGTGAAGACCAGTGAGAACAAGACTTATCATGGAGTACAGGAAGAATGGGTGGGGTAGGGTTTCAGGTGCAGTGTGGCCAAAGCCTTCAGGTGGGTGTGTGTGTGTGGGGAAGGAGACATGTGAAGTTAAAATAACCAGGATGTCATGGGCTCTTCCTGAGAGGGAATGTGGAAAGAGAAGTTACCTTAAGAGTGGAAAGAGAAGGTACCTTAAGAATTGCCTCTTCTATATGATGGATATAAGGAAAAACAAACAAATAACAAAGAATGAAAACAACCAATGGGACTAAACAATCCAGCGAGAGAGGAGGGGGGAGAAGGGAGGGGAGGTGAAGAGCACAAAAGATCAGGATGGTTAACAAATGTTAGTGAAGTGGGAAAGTCCCGGGGTACACAATAATGTACTAATGTAATATAAATTATTTAATAAATATACACATATATGCAAAAAAAAGATACATTTACCAGATATCGGAAGAGACCAACTGACCAAACAACAAACAACTGAACATCAATTAACCAACCAACAAATCAGAGAAAAATGGAAGATAGAGTGATTGGAGGGGGATAGGGAGGGGCTAGGAGGGATCACTTAATGCACAAATGTGACAAATCAATAAAATGAATTTTTCAAATAAAAAAAAAGAATTGCATCTTTCCTTCTGTTTCACTGTCCAAGACTCAGTGGGACTGTATTGTAAAAACTTAGCACTCTATCTTCTGGGAATAGCTTGATTAAGTGCTCCTTTCTGAGTCAGTTCCCCAAATTAATCTAAATGCTTTTTGTCATAGTAAACTTGTCTTACTTTTAATGGCCAAGGAGAAGAGGACTGGGAGAGTTCAGAGCTGCATTATCTGGCAGCTACTCGGTGCATACCTGGAGTGCAGGTACTCGGTGCATACCTGGAGTGTCTCTTACAGTTGGCATTCCCACCTCATCAGCCTTCTCACCTTAGATGCCCTTGTGCCCTAGGTCAAGGGCATCAGACTGGTACTGCAGAGCTCAACTCACCTCTTTAATCCATCCACTTTTCTCTGACTCCATCAATTATTTTTGTCCATCAAAGAATCTCTATCCACTGATCTGTTCCTCTGCCTTCAGATATGATCTTCACCTTTTTTTTTTTTTTTTGAGACTAGGTCTCGTTATGTTGCCCAGAGTAGTCCCGATCCTGCTGACTCAGTGATCTCCAACCTCAACCTACCAGGTAGCTGGGATTACAGGTGCCTGCCACTGTGCCTGTGAAGAATACTTCACAGTATTTTTTTGAAACCAGGTCTCACTATGTTGCCTGGGGTAATCTCAAACCTGCGAGCTCACGTGATCCCTGGCTGCTTGTCTCTCAGAGTTTTGATTACAGGCACGCACCACCAAGCCTGGCTATTTCACTTCTTTTACCTCCTATCCTATCATGATCACAGTCATTATTTCTTGTATACTTCCTTGGTCATTTCATGAGCTCCTCTTCTATATTCTTCTGTTGTTGCTTTTTGGCACTGGAGTTTTCAGAATGTGGGTCTTTGCCCACTACTTCAGCAGCATTCATTCTTTGACTCAAACCTAGCCATCACTCTACATTGATTTTTTTCATAATCAAAAAAGATATGTTTTTCTCAGCCCTCAAACTTTTGACTTTTCTGTGGAATTTAATAAGGGAACACTCAAATCTTTCATTTGACCTTTTTGCCAGTTTTTCCTCCCTGAAATTTCTCCGATTTCCTAAATATGGTATTCTTCACAGTTTTGGCCTTGTTTTTATTCCTTTTTATTCTCTTCTTGGCAACTTCATAATATTTTTTATGGCATTTATTTTTTTATCATTTTATCATTTCAGATGTCTTCCAAATACCATTTACTAGTCTGGATATTTTCATCCGAATTCCCTTTCTTCTCCCCTCTGTTCCTTTTGTTGAGTTATTCATTCATATATTTATCACCTATATCTCCACTTCCCTATGCCCTGACAGACATTAATCAGTCAAGATGGTCTTTTTCATGCAACTTCGTTGTGACCTCAGAATCTTTTTCAGTGAAAGTTAAAACTAATAAACTGACAGCAGAACTGAAGCATAAAGCAAAAGAGGGAGAGGTCAGGGGAGGGATGGACACAAAAGGCTGGGATGACAGTTCGTATGTGACCGGATGGTAGGGGAACCTTGGGGTATACAACCATGTTAAAAATATATATGTAAGCAATAAAAAAAGGTTAAAAAAATCATCTGAAGATTAAAAAAAGAGGAATCTTTTTCAGTATCCCTTCAGCTCCCTCTTGTTGACTGTCACCATCACCAGCACATCATGTACATTTATTTGTCATAGTTGTACAGGATGGTCTTTGAATTTACTTTATCACAGGGTTTTTTTTTTTTTTTTTTTTTTTTTGAGACTAGGTCTCGCTATTTTTGCCCATGGAACCGCAGGCTCTCGTTGCCCGGGGTACCACAGACTCAAGCAATCCCCAGCCTCAACTTAGCTGGGATTACAGGATACTGGATATTTTCATCAGAATTCCCTTTCTTCTCCCCTCTGTTTCTTTTGTTGAGTCATTCATTCATATATTTATCACCTATATCTCCACTTCCCTAAGTGGAGATTACAGTGTAGCTGGGATTACAGGCACGCGCCACCACGCCCAGCTATTTTTTTGGAACTAGGTCTTGCTACGGGCCTCAGGTGGAACTTGAACTGCGATCCCTAGCCCCAGCCACTTCATAGGCTGAAGCTTACAGGCACGAGCCACCGTGACCGGCCTGTTATCATAGGGTTTAATCATGCTTTCAGTACTCAGGATCTGGCCCCTGAAGGATTAGTCACTACCAGAGGATTCTACTTTATAATCTCTGCTTATTCACTAGTACCCTGGGCAGAATATAAACTGGAGTTATATTTCTCAATCTGCTTTGATCTTTAAAGACCTATACAAAAGAGAGGGAGGGTAGTTCATCTTGTCTTAAGGGTTGGCATTAAATAGCTCTATCAGAAACTGTCTTATTTTGTAGTCCATGAAAACATCTTTGCCTCTGAGTATATTATAAATTCAGGAGAACAAACTTTAATAAATACTTAAAAGTTTTATAAACCATTGTAGTAGATATAATGTACTTCAGAACCACTGACTTAGACCATTACCAGAGGTTGACTGGGTTGACTGAGTTAAGAGACAAGGCCTTTCAGAGACTTGGGTACTCATATGAGAAGATCCTAACTTCCTCTATGATTTCAGAGGTTTTTGTTTTTCTAGACACACTGGGATCTTTCTAAGATATCAGTGTGGAATGATGACTTTTATGACTCGAGTATTTGGTGATTCTTGGCCCCGTTTTCTCTCAGAGTAAGAATACATTTTCTACTCTAATTGTTTCCTCCCTCGCACAGCAGCTGTGACAGGTCACAGCCTCCTAACTACTGGGAAAAAGGAAAAATGGGCTGCAAATCCTTTAAGAGCCCAAACTTTGAGTTTTAAATTGGATTGTAAATAGAATTCAATTGTGTGGGAGTTGATATGGGGCTTGGAGTGAATACTGTTGCTACTGACCAGCTGTGTGACCTTGAAGAGACATTGAGCATCTCTTGTCCACATCTGTGCCATGAAACTGTAGGGCTGGCTGAACTCCAGGGTCCTTCTGGGTCTGCTATTCCATGTTCTTTGTTTTGATGGTTATTTCTATTATTGCATTATCTAGAGGATTTTGGCTATTTGGAGTCTTTTGTTGTTCCATATGAATTTCAGTAATTTTTGTTCTATCTCTTTAAAATATGTTGTTGGGATCTTTATTGGAATTCCATTGTATCTGTAGATTGTCTTTGATAATACGACCATTTTGATAATGTTGATTTTTCCAATCCGTGAATAGGGAATGTTTTTCCATTTTTTAACATCATCTTCTATTTCTTTTAAGAATATTTTATAGTTTTCTTTGTATAAGTCTTTTACTTCTTTTGTTAGGTTTATTCCCAAGTATTTAATTTTCTTTGGTGTAATGGTAAATTGAGTGTTTTTTTTTTATTTCTTCTTTTTCTGATTGAGTCTTTGCATATATGAAACTATGGATTTTTTTTGTGTTTTTGTATCCAGCTACCTTACTGAATTGATTTATTATTTCAATTAGCTTTTCTGTTGATTTTTTCATTTCTCTACATAGAGTATCATATCATCCACATATAATGATAGCTTTATTTCTTCTTTCCCTATTTGGAATCCTTTTATGTCTTTCTCTTATCTTATTGCCCTCGCTAGGACTTCCAGAACTGTGCTGAAAAGGAGTGGAGAGAGTGGGCATCCTTGCCTGGTTCCAGATTTTAATTGAAATTATTTCAGTTTTTCCCTATTGGGGATGATATTTGCTATGGATTTGTTATATATAGTTTTTATTATGTTGAGGTATATTCCTTTTATACCATTTTTTCCCCAGGGCTTTCATCATGAAAGGGTGCTGAACTTTATCAAATGCTTTTTCTGCATCTATTGATATGATTATATGGTTTTTGTTTTTCTCTTTGATGATGTGATGGATTATGCTGAGTGCTGTGCCCCTAGGATAAATCCCTGTGCCCCTAGGATAAATCCCACTTGGTCATGGTGGATAATCCTTGTTATGCAATGTTGGATTTGGTTTGCTAGGATTTTGTTTAGAATTTTTGCATCTGTGTTCATTAGGGAGATTGGTCTATAGTTTTCTTTCTTTGCATTATCTTTACTTGGTTTTGCAATTAGTGTAATTTTTGTTTTATAGAATGTATTTAGCTTTCCTTCTTTCTCAATTTTTTGAAAGAGTTTTAACAATACTGAGGTTAGTTCCTCTTTGAATGTTTGGTAGAATTCATTTTTGAAAACATCTGAACCTGGGCTCTTGTTTTTAGGGAGAGCTGTGATTACTGCCTCAATTTCATTGCATGTGATTGACCTGTTTAAGTACTCTATTTCTTCTTTGTTCAATTTTGGCTGTATTGTTCTAGAAATTTGTCCCTCTCTTCCAGGTTGTATTTGTTTGTATATACATGTTTGTAGTAGTCTCTAATTATCTTCTGGATTTCTGCTGGATCTGTTGTAATCTCCATTTTCATTTATGATCCTGTTTGAGTTTTCTTTCTTCTTTTCTTTGTAAGTCTTGAAATTTTATTTATTTATTTATTTATTTGGGCTGTTTCAATCCCTTTAATTTGGGCCTGCTTTGCTATGAACTTTCCTCTTAATACTGCTTTTGCTGCATCCTGCACATTTTGGAATGCTGTGTCTTCTTTGTTGTTTGTCTCCATGTATGTTTTAATTTCTTCTTTGATTTCCTTTTTTATCCAGTAATCTTCCAAGAGCCTGTTGTTAAGTCTCCATGTAGTGTATACTCTGCTTATTTTCTTTTCAATGTTGATTTCTATTTTGATGCCTTTATTATTGGAGAAAAAGGTTGGTATTATTTTAATCTTTGTATATTCAGTTTTCCCTTGTGTCATAGTGTATGGTCAGTTTTAGAGAATGAACCATGTGCATTTGAAAAGAAAGTGTATTCTTTTCCTTGGGAGTGCAGTGTCCTGTAGATATCTATTAAGTTCATTTGGTCTAGATCTTTCTTTAAAACTTTTGTGTCTTTGTGTAGTTACTGTTTTGTTGATCTGACCTTTGGTGAGAGTGGCGTGTTAAAATCTTCTACCACATATGTATTCTCACCAATATTTGTTTTTGTTCTGCTAGTAGTTGTTTTATGAATTTTGGTGCTCCCTTGTTAGGTGCATATATGTTGGCTTATGCTTTTTTGGTGGATTGACCCCTTAACCATTAGGTAGTGGCCTTCTTTATCTTTTGTCACTTTTTTTAGTTTGAAGTCTGCTCTGTCTGATATAAGAATGGTGACCCCTGCTTTTTTTGTGGGGACCATTTGCTTGTAATATAGTTATCTGGCCCTGTACTTTCAGTCTATGCTTATCCTTAGAGCTCAGATGTGTTTATTGTAGGCGCAGAATGTTGGGTTCTGTTTTCCAATCCAGTCTGCAACTCTGTCTTTTTATTGCTGCGTTTAGACTATTGGCTTTTAAAATGATTATTAATGCTTGAGATTCTAATGTTTCTGGTGGTCATTTTGAGATTTTGATTTTGTTCCTTGTTTTGTTTTTTCTATTCATTCTTATGGCTTTGATCTTGAGGCTTCTTGCAAAATTTCTTGGGGGTTTAGTAGTAACAAATTTCTACAGACTTCGCCATTGGAGAAGGTTCTAATTTTTCCTTCATAGAGGAAGATACCTTTGCAGGGTAGAGTATTCTTGGCTGGCATTTTTTGTTTTGGAGTTTTTTGTAGTTGTAACTCCATTCTCTCCTTGCCTTGTCTCTTCAGAGAAATCAGAGGTCAGCCTAATAGATTTTCCTTTGTAGGTTATCTGTTTCATTTCTGTAGTCATTCTCATTATTTTTTCCTTATCTTGGGTTCTTGGAAGTTTTACAATAATGTGTCTTGCTGTGGATTTTCTTTCATTAAAGTATTTTGGTGTCCTTTTTGCTTCCTGCATGTCTATTTTCATTTCTTCAGATTTGGGAAGTTCTCCTCTATTATTATATTAAAAAAACCTATCCATTCCCATGAAACTCTCTTCTGTGGTTACTCTTATATTTCCTCTCCTTAAGGAATCTAACAAGTCTCTGAGTTTTTCTTCAATCTTCTTACTTTGTTTTAATCTCTTTTCCTTTCTTTGTTCTTTATTTCAGCATCTTTGTGTGAGCTGATTCATTCTTCTATTTCATCTAACCTTCTTTCATGGCTTTTCCCTGCATTTTTTGAGCTCCTCTGTTGCAATTCTTAAATCCTGGGTTTCCTTCCATTTCATTTTTAGGAATTCATTTTCATTCCTCATGTCATCGATTAATTTATTCTTGTTGATGTTTCTTTTTTATATTTTTCTACTTCCATTATCTGTTGAAATACTTTTATTATGTTGATTTTGAAGTCTTTGTTAGGAATACGTGACATTTCTTCAATATATTCCTTGGTGTTTTCTGGAGATTTTTTTTTCTTTGGTGGTGATATATTGTTAGCCATAGGGCTTGCTTGCATGTCTACACTTTTTCTCCTTAGTGTGCCTTTCTTTTGGGTTTGTGTTACATATTGAGCAACCATGTATCTGGTATTGGCCAGCATGTTGATTGGTATATTATCCAGATTGTACATTATCCAGATTGGAGCATGGTGACTTGCCTTCCCAGCTTACCTGAGGGGGGCTAGTGGCTAGTGGTACTCTTATTTAGGTAGTAAAGAAAGTTGTGTGGAAAGGCCAGAGGTTTAAGGAACATTTGGAATTATATTTGTTTCTTGGTCTATATTAGGGTGGTTTCAGTTGGTGGGAAAGGGGAAAGTGTTCTGCTTCAGAAGACTCTGAATGTAATTAAGAGGACTTGGAAGGAGCAGGTCAAAGAACTACCTATTATTTGAATACCTGTGGGTTTATCAGAGCACTCAGGAAATAGACCTATTTAATGCAGAATGACTTCCCATTAAGTCATACAATAAAAGGCCATGATTAAGAGTGCACAGACTGTGGAGTCAGACAGAAGACTCAAGGTTCTAGCTCAGACTTCTTCATCCACTTCATTCACTATCTTGAATGAGATAACATCTCAAGAGCTTCAGTTTTCATGTTTATAAAATGAAAACAGTGATAGTGGCTTCCTCATAGCCTTGCTTGTGAGTATTCAGTAGGGTATCAGTCCATTACTGGTGCATGGTAATTGCTTAATAAATATAGCCTATAATTGCCTTGGATTGGGGTTGGCATTTTACCTCCACTATTTGATTTAATTCACACAATCCTACTGAATAATACGAGTTTGAATATATAGAAGAGGATATAAAATATAGAGGATTAAAATAATCTCAATTTTGCACAAGCAATTGTGACAGAGGTAAGACTGGAAACCAGGTCTGTCTGCCTTCAAAGTCCTTCTCTACTTTGCAGAAGTCACAGGGTGAAGGAAAGCCATCCCCACTCAGGGTCTAGACTCAAGGATTCCAAAAGTCTATAGTAGAGGGAAGTCAAGTTATTGATAGCTACAGATTGAGTTGGTGGCAGAAAAAAATTCCCTTGCTATTGTTCTAATGAATAACTTTGTTTTCAAACATGAAAAACATTTTTTTTCAAAATTAATCTGCATTATTTCTACTGGAGGAAGGTGGAGGATAAAAGAACTCTTGTCCAGTTTGCTCTCTACTGTATACACATACATACACAGGCAAAAGAAATTTCAATAGAATCCAAACCAAGCCCCATAAGTAAAAACTTAACCACTCTCAGAGTACACCAGTACTTTGTATTTTGATCAAAAGTATAGATTCTGAGAGGAAGTACAAAATGCAAAATCAAATAACTGAAAAATGCTGAGCAAAAGTGTGGAAAAATGCAATATATTTGTATTATTGAACTAGTAGCAATTGATGTTCTCCGTGTCTGTAAGACTTTGTTAAATTTGAGTTAGGCCAGCTTCCAAAAGTTAGCAACAACCATGATAATTCTTAACCTGAAAGTTTCTAAGTCAGAGGATAAAGCAACACAGCATAAAAGAAGAGATTCTAGAAAGATAGTGACACAATGCCACACATACTCAGAGGAGAGTGTCACAGCCAGTATCTTGGGGGCAGTGGGTCATCAGTAGCTTCCTGGGGTGGTGGTGACATTCAGCATGGGTCTTTGAAAAAGGGAACATTTTGGAGAATTGGAAATGGTAGGAAGGAGAGCAGCTCCATGGAACAGGTATGTGAAATTGAAGCTGTAGAGTAAGAAAAATTATAGAAAACACTGTAAATTAAATTCTCATGTCTTTCAATGTTTTTGATTATGTCACATGAACGTAAGTCAGAAAGCCCAAGAGAGAGGCAAGTAGCATAGCAGTCAACAAAAATATGTCTAGGTTTCTTTATCTTTCCTCAATTTATAGAACAAATCTGTATGTTTGCTGTTCTGTGTCTTCAAATGCTAGATATGCATTTTCTAGTAGGAAACCACTTGTATCTGTTGAATACTTGCAATGTGACTTGTCCTGAGATGCACTGAAGAGTAAAACACATCCTATATTTTAAAGATATAGTAATCAAGTAAAATCTTATTACTAATTTTTACACTGATTATAAATTGAAACAATCATATTCTGAATCTACCAGGTTAAATGAAATGCTAAAATTTACTCATTTATTTTGCCACCTTAATATGGCTACTAGAAAATATAAAGTGACATGTTGTTCTCGTTTATGAATACGTTCTATTTATTTTGGATAGTATTATTCTAGGGGGATTTGTTAGGTCCTTAAAGTTCTGTCATCCCTTTTAAGGTTACCTGAGTCATCATGACATTGATACCTGGTGTTCAGATGTGATAAGACTTATGTTCTGATCTAGTGCATCCGTCTTTGAGTTTTACATTTTTTGTCTGTAGAATCAAGATATTGGATCAGATACTCCCCACAACCCTTTTCAATTTTAAATTCAATTTTAAAATTCCATGACTGTAGCTTGGAGTCAATACTCAAAGTTAACTATCGGTACCTTTTTCTAGGTTCCTTTGAAGGTCTTTACCATTTCCTTTACCAAATATCAGAAATGGTCAGGATTATTTACTTTTATCTCAGGTCTTTCAGAACCACAAGTCATTTTCAATTTTCTAATGGCCACATTCTCAAATTGAAGGAAAATTCCAATAGAGTATTTTCCCTTCTCTTTCTGACTTCACTTGTTATGTGGAATAATTAATTTTAAAAAAGGGAAACAGATTAGAATTTACCAAAAGGAAGAAGGGTTGGTGTGAAAATAAATGGGTAAAAGGGTGCAAGGGGTACCATTTCCCACTTACAAAGTAGTCAGAGATGTAACATCCAGCATGGGAATATGGTATTGCTAAACTGAAAGGTGTTAAGATGATGAATAGACATATTTTCATCATCATTTTGTGATGTATATAAACACTAAAAGATTGTTACATGTCTGAGACTAAAATAATATCAGTAATACTACCCCCCCAAAAGGAAACAATTACACCCTAATTTTCTAAATTCTGGCTACTTCATGTAGGTTAGTAGAGAAAAGGAACACTTAAATTTCTATTTTCCATGCTGGCAGTCATGATTTTATAGCGTGGGTCACGTCTTGAGGAGTGCTGTGTGTTTTCTTTCCAAAAAGGTAATCAGCTAATGTTAACATTTCCTGTTTCTTTTTTAGGCGGCACCACTGTCCACATCTCTCTACTAAGATTTATGATAAAACAGAGAAACCATGTCTTCTCTCCGAATACACCGAGAACTACCCTCTCTATCACTCTTACCTGCCAAGAGAGTCCTTCAAGCCCAAGGCAGAATATCATAAAGGGTCCATACCTATGGAAGGTCTGACCACTTCAAGGTGAGAGCAGGTGTTATGACTACCATGGTCACCAGTGTCCTAATGTACAGCACTGATTTGCAATATTACAGTAGTGTACACTGTCAACATAGCTAATAATGCCTAATGCTAATTAACTGTAATGTTGAGAGGAACTCCTGCATTGATTACTCTGTTTAGTTTTTGCCAATTCTGTTTTAAAGAGAAAGGATTCTTACTTGCCTGGGAAGGGGAAGGCAAAGACTAAATTGATCTATGTAAGTAAAGGCTGGAGGTTAATAAAGGCCTGGAAAGAGGGAGGGTGCTGCTGAAACATAGGCTTTGGTACTTGAGTCCCAGGCCAGCCTAGATGGTGGTGGTGGTGGTGATAGTATTGAAAGAGAACTTGATGACAAAGTACACTTTATGGAGATTATGCCATAGTTTTAAAATGCAGACTCCCTTGAATGTTCAAGTATCTAAGCAAAGAACATAATTCCTTATAAATTTTTTTTCTAATCGCTGACTCTTTGGATCCGGTTTGAACTACCTGACTCTGGGTGTTAGAGTTGCACAGGTATCTATGTTGTGACAGTGGGAAGTAATCGTCAATTTCAGGATTGTTTCACGCATTGCAAGACTCCGCAAGAACTGACCGTTGACAATTCAGTTAGTGGCCTCAAGACAGTGACTTGTGATTGTGGTGACCCAAGGGAGTAGAAATATTTTTCATGCAGCTGGGCAGCATGCCAGATGGTATCTGAAAGATGGGTGAGTTCAATGCCATTGATTTTCTTCTCCCCATAGAATTCTTGTGAGTTGGAGGTGACCATGAATGTAAATTTTTCCAGTACAGCATCTGCATGTAAAAAGGCCCCAAGACCTCATCAAGTCTTTTCTGATTTCTCTTTCTTTGCCTGATAATATTGTGCCTTTCTTTTTTCAACTTTTTTTTTTTTTGAGATGAGGTCTCGCTATTTTTGCCTGTGGGACCGCAGTATAATGTTGCCCGGGGTACCACAGACTCAAGCAATCCCCAGCCTCAACTTTCCAGGTAGCTGGGATTACAGGCACGTGCCACCATGCCTAGCTATTTTTTTGGGACTAGGTCTCGCTACATGCCCCCCGGCGGGACACAAATAATGATCCCTGGCCCTGGCTGTGGCTTCCTAGGCTGCCACCTATAGGCATGTGCCCCCATGCCCCACCTTTTTGTGCTTTTCTAATAAAGGTCCCAGTTGGTTCAGGTTAAACAGAACAGCTCTATTTTTTTCTACCTCCTGCTTTTCCCAAGAATAGACATGGAAATATCCCTGCTGAGATTATGGACTGGGGGCATGATGTGTTCCTACTAAAAGTTGCTATGTTCTAGACAAAAGGAAGTCCACGTCTAGGTTATGGAGCAGAATGACCAATGAGGGGAAGAGCGAAGCCGATGAATTACTAAACTTGGTGAGAATCACTGAACAGGAGCAGCTTGAAAATGGGAGTGGGATAACGGCTTGTCTGATGCATGATTTGAATCAGACCCCTGTATACTAAACAGTTATCTTAAATGATTTGTTTTTAACAACAAGTTTTGGGGTCTCAATTCACACACAAAATTTTAATTCATGTGTGACTTATTTGATTCACCTGTGATTTATTTCAACCTACCACTTACTAAATATGAACCTTAAAGTTTGGGCTTCATTTTACCAAGAAAACAGCATCTGTCTTTAGTTTCTGAGCATCTAAGGACCACAACAGACTGAACCAACCCTTGAGTATTGTTTCTCCTTAAAAAAAAAGTCAAAACGAATGAAATTCCTATGCACATGCGGATGAGACTTGCCTTAGGTACATAAAGCTGAGTAGAGCTGGAGTGATCTGCAAATATCCAGTTCAACCTCCAAATGCTTGTCCTCACATCTGTTTATACCCAATTTCTGGAAGATGAGGGTGCCTGTGAAATGATGTTAACAGATAATATTAAATATATGTTTCCTGTCCTGAAAATAAAGAAAAGGATGCTTTGAGAGTTGGATGTTGAGGGGTATCTTTTGTTAGTTGCCTACTAACTTAGGAAAATGAGGATAAACCCTCTTGGGGTGGGGGTATGGGCAAAAGCCCCATCACCTAACTCTGAGGCCCCATGTGGAGCCTCTACCTCTTCTCTCTGCATAGTGCTTTGTGAAACAAAAACTTGCCTTCTGACCTGACCTAAATTACCCTTGCCTCATGTCACTTACAACAACAAACAAATCATCCAGAAGGTCCCTTTGCCCCTGCCAAAACCAGAAAAACAATATCATTCATGTCAAGATGTGGTCCAAGTGGAGGAACTCAGATACTAGAAGAATTTTCAAAACAAGTTGTTAGTGGTCTTAAGAGTCTTAAAAAGAAAAAGCAACAGGTTACCCTTGGGAGGAAAAGAGAACAGAAATGATTCCCTCCTCCTCTTTCTTTTTTTCCCCAGAAAGGGAAGTAAAGAAAAAATAAGCAGAGGTGCATCTCCTTTCGCCCCTGAACCCCAGTTCATCATTCCTCAACTCCATGCTTGTCATGCTGGTCACCAAGATTCATAACCTGAGAACAAATTTTGACCCTGTCAGGAGATGTAGGGAAGCTGTCATTTGGATGCTCCGGCAGAGATTTTTGGGGGACAGTGGTGTCTCACCTGTGTCTGTGTGGCTTGTCACCCCATCCACAGTAACTCTTACTGTCAGAATATCCTGCCCACCTCCCTATCAATGGGCTGATCTGCTTAATGTCTGAGATTGGACAAGGGTCTGCCACCTGCTGAATGAAAGAGTCATGTGGTCCAGTGCTTGACTGGGTTGGTGATTAAGTCCAGACACAAAAACCACCTGGTTTCTGGAAAGATCATCATCCCAGCATGAGGCATAATTACAGCTGCACTGAGCTCTTACTGACTGTAAATCTCAGGGATTTACAGCAGGTGCCATGAGGGGAAGGCTCATGATTTTCAGCCCTTCTTCTTATGAAGCTGTTTCGTATAGCCCTTGGTAATTCACTCATATTGGATCTGTCTTTAGTTCAGATAGGCCTGAGATCAATTTATGAACAAGAAGTTTGTACTTCAAGCCTCATTTCCACTTAGGCATGTCACCATGTAAAACACTTGGGCCCCATTTTTGGACATTATTTCTGTTAGCTAAGCCAGGTTCCAAAGGGGGACAAAGTGGATGACCGCAGAAGAAAGAGATGAGTCTTCAAGATGGTGTTCCATCTTTGTTTTAAGGAAAGTAGAACCATGGACAGGGTGAGTGGAGGCATAGGGAGGAGTGGTTACATATTTTCATGTTCAGACTTGATGGGTTTGGTTGAAGGGCAGAGGGTGGGGAGTTGGCAGACTGATTCCTTCATTCACTGAAAAATTCCTGGGTAAACCAAGAAGAGCAGGGAAGGAAGGCTAAATGAGAAAACACCCTTGGAATCCTTTCTAAAAGTCAGGAAAGAAACAAGAAACCTGTCAGTGGGCTCAAGTCTCTTCTACCTGTAGGATTTTACACTTTTTCTATTCAAATATGTACCTGACTCTCCACTCAGGACTTTGCCATTGGGGACATTTTCTCTCCCATGTTGACTGGGTTTGAGAATTAATGGGGGGACATAGGAAGGCAGGTCAGGACTATATTTACCAAAAAATTGCAGTGTCTCTGATGTTGCAGCTCTGATTAAACTTGTGGACATTATAGCCATTATTTCCTCAAATAATTTTTGTCCCTGAAGCTTTGCTTACTTCTTTCTGCTAATCACTTTTTTTTGCTCTTCAAATTGGATAATTTCTATCAATCCATCTTCAAGTTCATGGAATCTTTCCCCCTTCAACTCTTTTATGATAGTGCACACATTCAGTGATGTTCTATTTGATATGCCATATTTTTCCAGTTTTCAGATATACACTTAGTACTTTTGATGTGCTTTCTATTTATTTTCTGTGACTTCCTTTTAATTCACTGACTTTTATAATCTGGCATATATAGAAATATCTGCTTTAAATCTTTACCTACTGATTCCAACAACTGTATATGCTTAAAGCTGGTCTTTTATTTTTAAAATAATTTTACTATGGTTTATGTAGCATTTTCTTGTTGTTTTCTTGAGGAAATGCACAAAAAATTCACAAATCTTTGCTTATCACTATTCTTCAGTATAAAGCCTTAAAAGTACCATTATATGACTAGAGTTTTATGAGTTTTGTGACCCCATGATATATAATTCCAAATTGCCCTCCAAGAAGATTACATTAATATATATTTTCATCAGCAGCAAAGAGAGTGTTTATCTCACCATGTCTTTGCTAATGCTAGAAATTATAAAAAAAATTATTTTTTTGAGGTAAAGTTTTTTGTGTCAGATTATAATTCTTTGATTTCTAATGAAGGAAATACTTTGCACTTATTTACTAGATACTAATAATTTTTGAGGGAACGTTACCTCATGTTCACCCAACTCTCAAAAAATTTAAGTCATTTTTAATAGGGTGATTTCTGAAAAAACTGAATTATTCAAAATCAGCTTTTTCACGCTTTCTCCTCCAGTTTTTCTTAGAGATGACTTTGCTTTCATATAGATTTTAAGGAGGCAGAGGAAGGCAGGAGAAAAGGAGATAAAGGTGAGAAAGTATATAGATTGCCAGTGTAAAATTCTTGGTGCAGCGCTTAGCATTTATAAACACTTTATAAAAATCCTAAGTATTGTTATTACTATTACTGTCAAAATGCACTTGCTTTTGATGGGATTTCCTTAGCTTCCTAATTTTTTATTAATTTTTTTTTATTCGGGTAACATTAATTTGCAACACTGCATGTGATTCAGAGGCACAGGATCACACCACCTCAGATGCATGTCACTATACTCATCACCAATGCATCTCAAGTCTTCCACCGTAGTTCACTGAGCCCTATCCCTGCTTTGTTTTCCCACTCCCTTCCCATCTTGTAGCTTCAGTTTCACAGATTTTCAGAGTTGTTGATTTGATTTTTGTGTCTTTGTCTTTCTCTATTCCACATGTAAATGAAACCAATAATTATCTTTCTCCTTTCCACTTATTTCACTTTGCATTATCCCCTTCAGTTTCATCCATGTTGCTCCAAGTGACAAGAGTTGATCTTTTTTGTAGCTGTGTAGTATTCTATTGTGTATTTATGCCATATTTTTCTAATCTACTCCTTTGTCCTTGGGTGCTTAGGTTATTTCTATAACTTGGTTTTGTAAATAGTGCTTCAATGAACATAGGATGAACACAGGAGTGCCTATATCTCTTTGAATTAGTGTTTTTGCATTTTTGGTGAGATACCTAGGGGGGTGCTGGATCATTTGGTAGATCTATTTTTAATATTTTGAAAACCCTCTACTGTTTTCTGTAGGGGCTGGACAAGTACAGTGTAGGAGAATTCCTTTTTGTCCACATCCTCAGCAACACTTGTTTCTAGGTGTTTGTTATGGACCGTCCTCACAGGTGTGAGATGGTGTTTCATTGTGGTTTTGACTTGTATTTTCCTCTGATTTTCCCCCTGACAGTGGTTCATATTTTCCTCTATATATGCCATGTCTTTTTGGATTGATCCTATACTTTGTTAATGTTATGCTGTGGAGACTTTTTCAAATATTGTCCTGTAGTATTTTCTTTATTTTTTAAAAAAATAATTGCTCACAGAGTGAACTCTGTATCTTAGATAGGAGCTGAAATCTCAGTTGACTTCTTTGTTATCAGCAGGATTGCTAGAATTCTGCCCCATGCACACAAGGTCAGCATCCTGTTTGGGTCCTGTTTATGTACAGAATTTGAGCCTTCCTGCCTTCTCTCCTTTTCAGATTCCTTCCTAACTTTTCATCATCTTGTGATTCTCTCAAACTTGGTCCCTCTGGTTTTGCAGTCAAAAAAAATTGAAAGCTCTCCTCATCACATTTAGCACAGGCTTGAGTCCGCCCTCAGACTGGAAACTGAAAAACAAAATGGAAACTTGAACTCTACCCAGTACCATTTCCTTCAAGCATCTCTGGGCTCTGCTTCAGAGCAAACCAATCTTTATTGCTCTTTAGGACTTGAGGGGAGTGCTTTTTTATAGTATGTTTTGTATACTTTGTAGTATATTTTATTCAGTTTATGTGAAACTGTGACAGATATCAGCCTCAGCTTTGTGGGTTGGAGGAGTTGAAAGAGAAGAGGAGGAGAAAGACAGTTTGAGTGACTTGATATTCCTGCATGGGCTGGTCTGTCACAATGGAGATAAGGAAGGCTCCGTGTGTCCTTATTGGGGTTAGGACCATGAACCAATTCTTGCAAATCAGCCTGAAGATCTTTCTCAAATTGTGCTGAAATGGCCTCTGTAACCTATCTGTGATGAAATATTTCTTTAGAAGGCTGCTTTTTAACTGGGAAATTTTAGAATGATGTATGGAAGTAATGAAATAAATTTACACAGAGGAAATGCCATAGAGGAGATTGAGAAAGAGGATGACTCACAAGGAGGCACATCACAGAAGTCAAGGGAGAGAGTATTAGTAAGAATCAGAGAGAGGGTGCTGTTACGATGGTGCAGTAAGGAACAAACCTAAGGAGCATGGCGGGACTTAGGAATGAGGTGGCACTTTGGATGCCTTGACCAGACAATGAATGAATAGAAATAGATTTGACAGGCAGGTGAAAAAATGAGTGGGAGAGGTGAGGTAGGCAAGCCTGTGTAGTCAGCACTTTTTTTTGGAGAGAACAGGGGAGGGGAAAGTAAGGAAGTGGGTTCCTGGTGAGCTTGTCATGTTCTTCTCTTTGAAAGTGGGCATGACTGGAGCATGTTTAAGTACTGACAGAAAGGAGCCAGTAGAAGGAAGAGACAAATCACAGTATAGAAAATGGTCTGTAGATAAAGTCCCTGAGAAAGAAGAGCATTGGGGAGGATTTCGGGCAGGGGTAAAGAGATTGAATTTGTCCAAGAGGAGGAAGTCTTATGAAATGGATTAGACTTACTCTGATAAATTGGGCCAGAAACAAATTCTGAAGTTGGTATAGATAAACATTAAAAATAGGTTTTAAAAAAATATTACATGGTCTCTTTATCAGGGTGAAAATCTCCTTTTTCCCATCTTCTGGCCTCATGACCTCAGTTAGGTATTGCGTTATTTTTTTCTTCCCTTTTGTCAGGGGCATCTTGTCAAACACCTTTCTTTAACTTTGCCTAATGATTGGAAAGTAAGTTGTTATGACTTCCCCAGCCGGGTTACTTTAACCTTTACTTAACTCTGAGTTTAACTCTTGGCCTTCCATACTATTTAACATTTATAGCTATTTACCTAAAAGAAACAAAAACTTTGACCTATTTTTCCCTTGGTTCATAGTCACTGTGGCATAGGGATTATGAAATGTATCACCAAAAGAGAGAAATGTTCTTTTTTAAAATATAGTTTTATTTTTTCAAATTAATTGCATATATATATGCAATATATATGATATATATAACATCATTGTACCCCGAGGTTCTCCTACTACCTTATCACCCATGAACTATCATCTTAATTTTTTGTGCCCATCCCGCCCCTGATTTTACTCTCCTCTCCCTCTCTTGTTTCATTCTTTTGTTCTGCTAGCAGTTAGTTTTAAATTTTTCTTGTCTTTTTGTTTTCCCTATACCCTGCATATAGGTGAGACCATCCAGTAATTCTCTTTATCTTTCTGGCTTATTTCTGCTAACTTGATTCCTTCTAGGTCCATCCATGTTATCACAAATACATCGAATTGGTCATTTTTGATTGATGAGTAATATCCCATTGGGTACATATACCACAGCTCTCTGATTCACTCATCTGTTTCAGTGCATTTGCATTGCTTCCATATCCTGGCTATTGTAAATAGTGCTGCTATAAACAGCCAAGTACAGATGTCCTTTTGAAGTAGTGTTTTTGTGTTCTTTGGGTAGATTCCCAGCAGGGGGATTGCTGGATCTAATGGTAGTTCTATTTTCAGTAGTTTGAGGGTCCTCCACACAGCTTTCCATAGCGGCTGGACCAATTGACATTCCCATCAGCAGTGTAAAAGTGTTCCTTTTTCTCATATTCACATCAGCACTTGTTACCCATTTTTTTTGATATGGGCCATTCTTCAAGGTGTGAAGTGGTATCATTATGGTTTTGATTGATTGCATTTCTCTGATAAGTGATGTTGTTGACCATTTTTTCATATGCCTATTAGCTGTTTGTATTTCTTCTTTGGAGAAGTTTCTTTTAATCTCTGAGAGAAGTAGTCTTAAAAAATAAAAGCTACTAACAGCAATTTCTGGGAAGGATGAAGATTTTTCTTTTGCTTGAACTCAGTCTATAAGATTGTGAGAGATTGGGGACAAACAATTATGTTGTGGTTAATGATAGGTTTCATTGAATGTTCTCAATATGAAAACTGAGAAAACACATAAATTCTGATTAAATTCATTCCTAACCCACAGTAAATATGAGGGGGGGGGGAGATAATTGAGTCAAACTTTTAATTTAAAACTTCTCTTCAGAAGTGGATCATTCTCCCCACCCCAAGGTCATTTGTCTCAGTTGTAGCTGGTCAGTAAATTAACCATAGATGCACTTGCACAAAGAATCTGAATTTTGTACTGGAGAAAAAACTTCAGCTAACAGTATTCTTTCCCAAGCACAGCTGAGCAAGGATTTTGCTGCTTCAGCTTTTGTCTTTGACTAACCAGCTTCAGGATAGTCCATGCACTGGTGAGCTTGGTGTGGCTATTGATTTGTCTTTTGTAGAAACACAGGAGACAGAGGCAATGAATGCACTTTAGTTGTCAGAAGGACTGCAGACCTTGTTGGAATGTTCTCAAGCATCTGTGGGAGACATTGGTTCCCTAAGCAGCTATTAGCCACAGAAGAGGATGCTGTGGCCTGTGCCTATAAGTGTGGCAGGCCCATGGCTGGAAAATACTCCTGGCTGCTCTAGCATTGGGCATCCCCATGTGGCAGCTCAGGCCTTCGCCTCTGCTCCTCATCACTTGCCCTGGGTTTCTTCTGATATTTCTTTGTGGAAGTAAAGAGGGGTGATGCTTAGTCATCTCTGAATATGGGTGTATGTGGGGATTGTGTTCTTTCTGATAAGTTACTTTTCAGTTAATTGGTTTTCAGACAGGGTTTTCTGGATATTTCCCTTTCTCTCAGTAGCACAGGGCCTCCTAGTTTCTAGTTGCAGTCAGTATTTAGCGGACATCGAGTGAGGCACTTAGATACTAAGAAGGGCAGTGGTGTGCTTCTTGCATCACCCTTTTCCTTCATGAGACCCTGTTCACATAGTCAGCTTTGTGATGTCTCAGGACTCTCAGCTTCCTTTGCTGATGGTGACATGTGGTACCTGGGAAGGAACCAAAGCAGAAGGTCCTGTAACTGCTGCTGGGAGTTATTTTTAAATCTACCCAGAGGGTATTATGGGAGTTGAACTGAAGCATCTACCATTTCCCCCTTAGAGCCCTAGAGAGATGACTTCTGCTTCCTAACTCCTTCCTCCTATCCCACCAAGCATTTTCAGGCTGGTTTTGGGCTTATTGACAACCATGTGTATAATTCATTCAAGACAGGTTACAGTGGAGCATGTTACCTTTGCTAGTCAAGCATGGCTCCATAATGCTGCTCCAGATTTCAGCTGGGAAGTGGGTTTTATTGGTGTTTGGACCTGATGTTTTCCTGTCCGGAAACCTTCCCTTCCCTTGGTGAGGCTGTTTTGGCATGCACCATCAGGGAAAATCTACCTTCCCCTTGTCCAGTTGGCTAAATGGGTTCCAGGCAAAAACTGGCTGTTGTGTAAAGCAGCAGTCCTTGGAGAAAAATGTTTGCTTTGAGCAGTGGGAAGCCGAGACTCCCCTGGTGGGCCATATGAGCCCCAGCTCCACTCTGATGTTGTCTGACTGACTCCCTGTGATGGGACAGTTAGCATCTTGGCCCTTAAATACTGGGGGTGCTTGGGGAAGGGGAGTGCTTCCTGCTTCCTGAAAGCTTGCATGCTTTTCCTTCCCCCTGAAATAACTGATGCCAGATAGCACAGAAATGAAAGACTCATTGTCTCCATTTATTGCATTACACTGTCCTCCTGGGTTTTCTGTAAGGTCAAGTAAGGAAGGAGATAACATTGTAGGAAAAGCTATTGGGAACATAGAGAAGCTGGTGGTGGTACCTGGAAAATAGAAAGGAGTTCCATATTGAAGGAGTTTGGGGAAAGGAAGGTGGAATGAGCAGATATAGCAGATACACTGTCTCAGGGGTTCTCTGTGGTTGGAGTGGAATGTGGAGGGGGAAGAGGAGGATGAGGTTGAGAGTAAGGCAGGGCCAAATCCAGGAAAGCCTATATTCCATACCAGCAAGTTGGACTTAATCTGAGAGAGGTTTAAGCTGTGGAATCAAATGAGCCAGTTTTCACTTTAGAGAGTTCATTCAGACCACACAGTGGGAATTGAGTATAAGTGGCAGGAAAGAAACAGGAAGCCCAGGTTGTGAGAATAATTAGTCTGAACCAAGCAGGAAAGAAAAACTAATGAGTTAGAGGAAGCTGCATTTGTGCATGTTTATCTAGAACTGTGAGGGATGAATCCAGGACAAAATCCAGGGGCCCACCTTGGGTGAGAAGAGAATTGTAGTGCTTTTCTTAAAAGCAGTAAACAGGAGGAAGAGCAGTTGGGGGATAGTGTAGAAGATGACTTCTCAGCAAACATTTGTAGAATGGGGTTGAGTGAAAATCATGAGTCTTCTTCTGAACCAAGGGCCCCAATGGCATGTGCTTATTTTCTTTACAGGAGAGATTTTGGGCCTCACAAAGTGTTACCAGTGAAGTTGTATCATCCAGACCAGTTTGTCCCAAGTGAAGAGAATATGGATCTGCTCACAACATACAAACAAGATTACAACCCCTACCCTCTCTGTCGCGTGGACCCCATCAAACCACGGGACAGTAAATACCCGTGTGGTGACAAGATGGAGTGTCTGCCTACTTACAAAGGTAGGGGTGTGCTCTAGAGACAGTGCAGGCTGCCTTATGCACAGAACAGGAAATGTGCTGCTACAATCTCCTCTTAGTGCGTCAGCCAAACTAGTCTCTGTGGCTCAAAGCTGGCCTGCCACCTATTTTTTTGTAGTTGGAGAGCCAAGAGTGGTTTTAAACTTATTAACTGATTAAGAAAATGTCAATAGAGGACTATTTTAGGACATGTGAAAATGTTATAAAATTTGACATTCAGTGCTCATATATTTTATTGGAACACAGCCACATTCATTCCATTGTGCCCTAGCTACGTTTTGTGCTATAGAAGCAATATTGCGTTGAGAGGATGTATAAACTGTAAAGATGAAGACATTTAATGTCTGGCCTTTAATAGAAAATATTGCCAATGTTTGTCTTAGCTTGCTGTTTGGATCCTACATTGGGTGAAGTATTTTGATTGTAAACTCACTTAGGTTTTACCGATGACCTAGCGATTGATTCACCTATTTAAAAAGTCATCAAAACCTAACAAAAATGCAGATATATGTTCAAATTATAATTGTAGGTGAATGAAGCTTGACTGAACATATCTATATAAACAGCACCCTGATCAAGAAATATAATATTGAAAATCCCATCCAGTTACCATCCCCATTCAGGATAAAGCCTCTGTACCAACTTTTAACATGATAAATTAGTTTGGACAGTTTTGATCTTAATAGAAATGGTATTGCTTTATTCTGTATTTAGCATCTACTACATATCGGACATGGCATTAGGGATTGTGAAGGGAACTTAATGACTTCACTTGACTTGATAGTCCTAGTAGGAGAAACAAGATATGGAATCATATGTATGGATTCGTAGGTGATAATAATGTAGCACTCACTGTGGACTACAAGATAGACTGTGGGAATGGAAGTCAGGTTAGTAATCACTAATTTCTGATTATAAGTCAGATGATTGCCCTAGAACTAAAAGCTAAAGTTCATGTAAATTGTGCATCTCTTAATGACTGATGATAGATACATTTACTTCGTCAAACCAAATACTTATGTGAGATAAAGAGGGAAGGCTTGAGGGAATGTCGGAATCTTCCTTAAGCCCTTCCAGGAATCCTACATTCATTGTTCTGGATAGCTTCATGGATAGCTGAACTTCTTCTAGGAACTTGGGCTTGGGTCAGACTTTTGCAGGTCTGGAACAACCCAGACTCTTCTTACCTTCTTATGTTTAGTGTGATCTGCTGTCATTTTTCCATTGCTGCTTTTATTCAGTCATACTCTAGATATTGCGGTGACCTAAAATGGTTTGCCATTGTGGACCACAACTTTCTTATTTACTTCTTTCTGCTTTAATAGTCTTTGGCCTCACTGAGATTTTCAAGTCCATTGATGCTTCAGCTTTCCTTTTCATTACCAGCCCCTCCCATGTCTTTTCTACATGTAACCTATCCCATGATTACCTGGTTACATGATTTCAACCTGTCTTTTATTCCCATTTGCTTCTGTTCTTTTTTTGTTTCCTCCTAGTAAAACCCTAATCTAGCCTTCTCCATGCCTACATCTGAGCATATCTCCAATCTTATCTCTTTAAACATCATCCACAGAAAGGAGTCATTAAAAAAATGGTAATCTAATTGCCCCTCTCTTTGCTAAAAACTGCTCAAATAATATGGTTTGTAGGATGAAACCTCAGGCCTTTGCTAATTCTTCTTATGCTTGGTATTCTCTTTCCTCTTCCCTGAGTTCCTATATCTGGTCACAGGACCGTCTTTCAGTTAATTTCCTCCATCTTTCCTGATTTACACATTCATTGATTATATTCCCCCCCACCCCCAAACACTCATCCTTCAGTGAGGAGTAGAAATATCACACCCTCAGGGACCTTTTTCAACCTTCCTCCATGCCAGACAAGATACTCCCTGTTGCATGCTTTGAGTGCCTTCTCCTTCATTTTGTAATTCATTGCACAAATTTTCTTTTACTTAACATATTTCTCTTTGGCCAGATTATAAACTCTGAGAGGTCAGAAATCTGTCATCTTCTTTACTAGTTACCTTTGACTAGGCAACTATGTCAGTAGGTACTTTATAAAGGTGGCAGTACAGCCAGGCACATGGCGTATTAACTCTCTTGACTCCATTGGGTTCATTCTTCCTTCTCTTTCATGCAGTGTTTGTGGGAAGATAAGATGTGGTGTAGCACAAATGTTAAGCCCAGAAAGGGAGCTGGGGAGAACATTTACCATCAAGGGAAAGAGATAGGAACTCTTCTAGGGCAATTCAGCTATAAACTCTCCTCCACTACTTCCTTATGCTTCCTCTGGATTTATAAATCAATATGTATTGGCTTTTCAGAGCAACTGTCTGCTCAGTTCAGTTATACCTACCCTTTAGGTAAAGAAAGAGATCTGGGGGTGAGAAAAGCTTACCATATGGGTCAGCAAGAATGGAGTGGCACGGTGTTTTTATCAAAGAACAGCATCCTCTGCTCTTTCTGGCAAAAATACTCCTCCGAATAAGCACAAAATCTAGTACTTACATTTTAATCTTTACCACCTTAGCTCTTCACAATGTCTTCCCTTCTCCAAAAAGTGACATCGCAATTGTCCTCTGCAAACCAGAGTCGTTGCATGACTAAAAATAAATCTCTACTGATAGTTAGATTTTATTGGTAAATTTTTTTCTCCATTAAAACTTTTTTTTTGCACCTTTAGCTTTTATCCAGAATTAGTGAACTGGTCAAATATCAATAAGATTGCCCAGAAACAGACATTCTCAAATGGGGGAGGTGGAATACTTCTAGATATATACATGCTTGAGGTTGATTTCATATTTTCCTTCTAAAATTCTGATTTCAAACCGAACAAGTCTATCTGTAGCCAAAGGAAACATATTTGTAGCTAGAAGTTACTCAGAGGTGCCATTTTGCAACCTATTTGTCTTAATAGCTTTTTGGATCAAAACTTAACCATAGTCTATGAATTTAAGTGGTTTATTTGTTGAATTATTTCCCCATGATATAATGGTTTCCAAAAGTGGGACTTGAATACCCAATTTATATTGTCACAGCATTTAGCACAGGATGACAGCAAAAGTGTGCTTTGTACCAGGAATAAGTGAATGAATAGTCCTGGAATTTTGTTTACTAAGGCTCCAGGTGATGCTGTCTAGCAATAGATTTACACAAAACCCCAGCCAGCTTTTTAGTCTGTTGTTGCTCCCTTCTGGCAAAACCCTAGTGAAACTAGCAGAGGTGAAGCTTGGGGAAGATCCATGGTGTTTGCTATGCTACTGGGTAAGTCCTGCACAGCCTCATGCAGCTGTGAGGGACCACAGCCTTGCCTTATCTCTTGGTATATTGCTCCTTTGATGACTTGTTACTTGTGGATATTTGCTCCTCTGTAAGTTTTTCCCCATGGTACCCTTTATAATTTTATGGCCACATATTGATTCTCCTTTGAAAGTGGGGTTGGGAGGAGACACCAAAGACCAAGTTTATTTAAATTTGTATATTTCAGTGCATTCTATCTTGTGTCTATATGCTCCATTTACTATGGTCCCACAGAAAAAATAAGCAGGCTTTTTCCTTTCTATTCTTATGGCCAGCACCTTTACTGGGATCCAGAAAACCACCAGTAAAATATGCTCCAGCAGCATTTGGTTGTAATTTTGACATTTTCAAAACACTGCAATTGGAAAGATTGAGAGTGTAATTACTTGATGTTCAGCTTTAGGTTTAGCTAAGTTTTATTTTTTTTTAAAAGACATTATTGAAGGAATCCCTTTTAAAGAGGTTCTTGCCAATTACCCACCTGACACCCTGGCCCTGAAGGGGTTTTTACTGATGACTTTTCAGACGTGTGAATAGTTAGTCATGTGGAATTCTGAGGTTTCCAGGGTTCTGTGGAAGTTTTTTTGTAATACGTGCTGGGTGGAGGAAGTAAGGAGGTTGGATAATAATGTGGTTTCGGCTGTATTGTTGGGTATCAGAAATCACAGGAGGCAACTTTCAGCGTTGGAACCTGTTTTCTTAACACTTCATCCATCACAGAAGAGGACCAGTGAAGCCCTGCTCTACCCCCTTCTCAAACTCCCCTCACCCCCAGCACCTTGAGGCAGAGTGTAGGCACCTACAGGTAGATGCCTCATTTCAGTGAGGCCTGAAGTCTGGTGGGGGGAACATGTGGTTTGTATTCAGCAAGATGGTTCCCTCTAAGGCCCCTGTAATGCTTTCAAGATGCTGATAGAGCCATTAATGACTCTTGGGGAAAGATTAGATTTTCAATTAAAATGAAGCCAATTTAAAATGAGTAGTTTGTAGTATTATTAGCCTAAAGTAAACTTACGAGTAGGCCCAGAGGTGAAAATGTCAGGATATCCGGAGTGGTAGAGAGGAGCTTAGAAATTCCCTCCCCAAAAGCAACAGCAATACTGGACAAAACAGTTAAAAATTCAACCTTTTCAGGGTTCTAGAAATCAAAGGCACACAATGAACTGAGAAGCATTTATCCAAGAAAAAACTACTAAACCTTGGTTAGGGACACTGAGAGTCTGTGATGTCTCATCTTGGGGCTACTTCCATCTTCCCTGCCCCTAACTGATCTTGTGATATTTCTGTCTGGGCAGGTTAGGTTGTGAAAAAGCAGCAGTTCTGCTTCCAGTGGGGGGCTGACTTGATTTGAAGTTGAGTGCATGTCCAGCAATTTAAATAAAAAATTGTGATCTCAGTGGCCAAAATAAGGGGAACAAATTCTGTAGCTTGTCTGAGGTTGCACTATTATGTAAGGCAAGCAAGAGGTTTAATAAGGAGCTTCAGAGAATGAGACACAGTGGGTCTGCATAAGTTCACTGGTCCCAGTGGTGATATGAAAGAAACTACCTATGGACAGAAAAGTGTGAAGGGTCAAGAGTGATCAGAGATAGGATCTAAATGTCTGTGTGTCTGTCTTGGCTGAATGGGACACCTACTGCATGTGCAGAGGAGATGTGGAGAATCCTAGCAGAAAAGTCGCAGAGTCCAGAGTTGCAGTAGCACATTATCTACAATTTTGAGCTTTTAATAAACAATTATGAGACTTGAACAGAAGCAGGGAAGTGTTATTCATGAATAGGAAAAAATAGTTAATTTTTAATGGAAACTATTTCTCAAGGGACCCAGATAAATTCCAGTGGACAGATATTTCAAAGGAGCAATTATAAAATTTTCAAAGAACATCAGAAAAGTATGTTTAAGAAATAGATGAAAGAATGACAACTTCCTACCAAATAGACTACTAATAAAGGTGGTGGCAGAAGTGAATGGAGGTAGACCAACAAAGATTATTCCATTTAAAGAATAGGAAAGATGAAAAAAAAAAAGACAGAAAATGAGAGAAGTGTGGGATATCATCAAGAAGAAGAAAGGGTAAGAAAAAATGATACAAAATTCTATGAAAAATATTAACCTACATATCCAACAAACAATTCAAATATATGAAATGCAAAGAGATCCACATCTAGTTATATAACTGTTAAACTTTTGAAAGAAAAGTCAAATATTTGGAAAACACAAAGTATTGCTTATAGGGGAATGATACTTGTTTTCATTAAACAACAGAGGACTAAAGGTGGTGGGATGACATAGTCAAAGTACTGAAAGGAACTGAAAAACCTATCAACTAAGAATTTTTTAGTAAAAGATTATGCTTTATAAATGATTAAACATCTCCAGATAAAGACTGGATTAAAGAATTAGAATAGATAAAGAATTTTGTATCTGAGCTACCCTTGTAAGATCTACCCTTATAGAATACTAAAGGAAATCCCTTAGGATGAGAAGTAATTTTGAATGGTAAAACAAATCCATGCAAAGAAATAAAGAGCAATGCATTTTCTGTATTCTCGTGATGGAATGATCTGTAAATACCTATTGAGTCATCAACATTATTTTTCATCATGGGAATGTCAGACATTAAACTACAGTGAGCTACCATTCAACACCAACTGGGGTGCCTATAATCTAAAGAAAAAAGACAAACCGAATGAAAAATATATAAGTAAGGAAGTAGAAAAGTGAGACTCTCCATACATTGCTGGTGGGAATATAAAATGGCACATTCACTTTAGAAAACTTTTCAGGACCTTAAAAGAACTTAGATTTACCATAGCAATTAGATTTGCCTATCAATTCTGCTTCTTGGTAAGTGAAATGAAAAAGACATGTATTCATAAAAAGAATTGTCTGACTATTCATAGCAACTAATAACTGGAAACAACCCAAATGTCCAATGGATGAATGGATGAGCAATATTTGATCATCATCCCTATTATGTGGAACTATTAAACAATAAAGAAGAGCAAGCTACTGTGATATGCTGCAACAAGGATGAATTTCAATTATATTAGGCTAAGTGAAAGAAGTCAAATGCAAAGCATTGTAGTTTCTACAATTCTATTTACATGAAATACTCAGAAGAGGGACACTTATAGAGATCAAGAACAGACTAGTTGACTGTAGAGTGACTACAGGGGGACTTGATTGATAGTTGGGGGATGATGGAGATATTTTACTAGAAGATTTTGGTAATGGTTATACAACTCTATAAAGTGGTTGAGCAACTCTGAATTGTGTAAGTAGGATAGCACATTTTCTGTTAAACAGATTAATCTTTAAAGCTGTTTAAAGTGTGCCTTCACTTGTGTTGGCTCAAGGTTGCTGGGAAGCTTCTTTTGTTCTAAACTATTGTCAAACTGTAAGGAAAAGAATTCCCTGTGTGTTCAGAGAGTTTGCTAGGCTTCCACATTGGCTCCTTTAGATCTAGTGATTGATGTGCACAAAGGGGCCAATGTAGAGCCTGAATGTGAACCAAATATTAGGGTAAGTATAGCAGCAGTGTGAGAGAGGTTGAGTGGCATGATTTGCAATACCATGTTCTCACATGTACTTCCAGGCTCAAAGCTGTCCTGAGTTTCTGCATGGTAAAGTTACTTTGAACTCCCTGCAGTGCTGTCTGAGGACAATAACTGCTCCTCAAGATGCATCCAGGCTACCTCTAGGGCAGGGTTGCTTTGGGGGCAGACTTCCCCTTATCATGGCCATAGCAGAGGTTCCTTTTGAAATAGACATGTCTTAGGTATAGCTGGCTCATCCTTTTCAACTTATAAACATCCTGAAATTTGTCTCTTCCTGAAATCTTTTCTGATTATTAGTTTTTTCTTTAACCTCTATTATATATATAGTGATTATATATATGTATACAGTGATTACATATATATATATATATATGCTTTGTCTCATATATATATGACCTTTGTCAGAACAGGATAACTTTGAAATTAATTATGTGGTTTAAGTTCGAACTTCTGAATCCCTACCCATGTGACTTTTGGGTAAGTTTCTTCTTTTCTTTGAGTCTTGGCATTTTTTTTTCTTTTTTGGTGAAATTATGCAAAGGGTTACTGTGATAATGGAACAAGATTATCTATGGAAAGCTCTGAGAAGTATTGGCTGGTATGGAGTCAGTGTTAGAGATGGATAGTGGAGAGAGTCAGAGCATGAATTCTGCGTCTAAATTTATACCCTGACTATTTTATTTCTAGCCAAATGATCTTGGGCAAGTTCACTAATGTTTCTGTGCCTCTACAACTGAACTGTGCCTCTACAACTGAACTTGATATTATGTATCTTACTAGGACTGTATGAAGATAAAAAGGTTTATTTGTTTTTATTATATACATAGTTTATAATCATTCTGTTTACATATTTATGTGCATATGTATGTATATGTATTTATATCATTGTATTCCCAAGGGTTCTTCCTCCACCATATCACCCATGAACTGTCATTTTGATATTTTGTGCTGTCCTTTCCCTGCTCTCTCCCTCCTCCATACCCTCCTTAGATGCTTGCCCCAGTTTCATTGTTAGCTTATTTTGAGTTTTTCTTGGTCTTTTGTTTTCCTTATATTCCCCCCCCCCATATATATAGTAAGGAAGTAGAAACAAATATATATATATTTTTAAAACTAGGTCTTGCTGTTTTTGCCCGTGGAACTGCAGGCTCATGTTGCCTGGGGTACCACAGACTCAAGCAATCCCCAGCCTCAGCTTCCCAGGTAGCTGGGATTACAGGCATCTGCTACCACACCCAGCTATTTTTTTGGAACTAGGTCTTGCTATGGGCCCCAGGTGGGACTCGAACCATGATCCCTAGCCCCAGCTGCTTCATAGGCTGAAGCTTACAGGCACGAACCACTGTGCCCAGCCTTATATCCCACTTATAGGTGAGACCATCTGGTTTCTGTATTTTTCTTTCTGACTTATTTCTGCCAACATGATTCCTTCTAGGTCCATCCATGTTATCACAAATGCATCATGTTTGTCTTTTTTGATTGTGGGATAATATTCAATTGCGTAAATATGCCACAACTTTTTCAACCATATATCAGTTTTGGGGCATTTGGGTTGTTTCCATATCTTGGTTATTGTAAATTGTGCTGCAATGAACATATGAGTACAGGTGTCTTTTTGAATTAGTATTTTGATGTCCTTTGGTTAGATTCCCAATAGTGGAGTTGACAGAGCAAATGATAGTTCCATTTTCAGTAATTTGAGGGTTCTCCACACAGCTTTCTCTAGTGGCTGGACCAGTTTCCATTCCCACCAGCAGTGTAAAAGTGTTCCTTTTTCTCCACATCCATGCCAGCACTGGTTGCTCATTTTTTTGATATGGGCCATTCTTACTGTTATAAGATGGTATCTCATTCTGATTTTGATTTGCATTTCCCTGATTATTAGTGATACTGAGCATTTTTTCATATGCCTATTGGCCATTTGTATTTCTTTTTTGGAGAAGTGTCTTTTTAGTTCTTCCATTTTTTGATTAGGATTTTTGCTGTTTCTGTTAGTTGTGTGAGTTCTTTGTGTGAGTTAGTTGTGGTATTATTTGTATGGAGAGTAAAATGTGTATCATTTGTATGGAGAGTAAATTTTTTTCCCCATTCAGTTTGGTTTCTTTTTATTTTGGTTATTGTCCCTTTTACTGTACAGAAGCTTTTTAATTTGCTGTAGTCCCAGCTGTTTTTCTTCATTTTTTTTTAATAGCATCTGTAGATGTGTCCTGAAAGAGGTTTCAAAAGTGTAAGTCTTGGAGTGTTTTGCCCATATTTTCCTGTATGTATTTTATGGTTTCAGGTCTTACATACAAATCTTTATCTATTTTGAGTTGGTTTTTGACGGGGTGTGAGGGAGTATCTAACTTCATTTTTGTGTGTGTAGTGATTCAGTTTTCCCACACCATTTATTGAAGAGGTTATCCTTGTTCCACTGTATACTTTTTTCCCCTTTGTAAAAATTAGTTGACCATACATGTGTGGCTCTGTTTCTGGGCATTCAATTCTGTTCCATTGGTCTGTATGTCTGTTTTTGTACCAGCACCATGCTGTTTGAATTATTATGGCTTTGTAATATAGTTTGAAAACTGGGGGTGTAATATCTCCATTCTCTCTTCTTTTGGTCATGAGTGTTTTGGATATTCAAAGTTTTTTATTATTTCATATGAATTTCAGTGATTTTTGTTCTCTCTCTTTAAAGAATGTCATTAGACTTTTTTTTTTGCTATTGTTGTTGGAATTGTGTTGAATCTGTAGATAGTTTTTGGTAGAGTGGTCATTTTGATATGAAGAGGAGAAGATTTAATATAAAAAAAGCATGTAGGATACTATCATTTAATAAACTATAGAAATAACAGCTGCTGTTTCCTTGCCAGCTAATACAGAGCTCTTATTCCCTCAGTGCAGCAGATATGATTTGTAAGGATTAGGTGTGTGGCCTATAGGACATCTTGCCATTACCCTAGAGATGACCAGGGAGGCCTGATTGGTCTGATTGGTGGCTTGGTGGTGATGGGTTGTGTATTTCTTTTCATTGTACCTCATGCATTTTCCCAATTGCCCTGTGCTGATTCAGCAAGGACATCTTTCCCATCATTGAATGGAAAACTATTCTTGGGTTAGAGTAGACCAATGGCTAAACTCATTTACTGGAACTGATTCCTTGGGCCTTTCTATGGTCATCTAAAATAGGCATGTGCCATGTTGTGTGTGTGATGAGACTCCTGTAAATTTTTCTGTTTCACATAGTAGCCTGCAAACCATAAAGCTGCAAAACATGCTGAGGTGATAGTAGGATGTACTTTGTTTTTTCTTTTTCAAGGAAGATCTCACTGGAGACTGACTTGTGGCTTTGGAATGCATGTAGTCGAGCCACTTGATTTTTTTGTAATTACCACTTCTGCTTTGTTTGCAGCTGATTACTTACCTTGGAACCAACCAAGACGAGAACTACATCGTCCACAACCTCAATTCCGGCCACCATCAGCCAGATTCAATAATAGAACCACACACCAGGATGACTACTCTATGAAAGGGCTAGTGAACACCCCAAGCTGTAAACCTCAGGCCAAGCCCAGACTCTGTAACATCCCCCTGGAGGATCTGACTAACTATAAGATGAGCTACGTGGCTCACCCTATAGAGAAGCGCTTTGTTCATGAACCAGATAAGTTCCAACCCTGTGAAATCCCCTTTGAAAACCTCACCACCCACAAGGATTCCTACCGGGGCCTGAAAGGGGAGCCAGCCAAGAGCTTGAAACCTCTAGGCCGGGGCTGTGAGCTAGATACACCTTTCTCTAATACCACTGAGTTTCGAGATAAGTACCAAGCATGGCCAACGCCTCAGATACACTCCAAAGCTCCTGCCTCTTATGTTCCTCCTGAGGAAAAGATGGACTTGCTGACAACAGTTCAGGCCCATTACACTTACCCTAAAGGTGCCCCTGCTAAGTCCTGCCGACCAGTGCTCCTGGTCAAGAAGTGTGGCCGCTTTGAAAACTCTACCACTACCAAGGATGACTACAAGCAGTGGTCCAGCAAGCGCATGGAGCCAGTCAAACCCATTCACCAGTTGAACTTCCCCAGTGAGCCCCTGGACTGCCTGACCACCATGCGGGCCCACTATGTGCCCCACCCTCCCATCAATACCAAGAGCTATAAGCCCCTCTGGCCAGGCCCACGGGAAAGTATCCCTGTGGAGGGCAAGACCACATACACCATCAGCTTTACCCCTAAAGAAATGGGCAGGTGCCTGGCTTCATACCCAGAGCCGCCTGGCTACATCTTTGTGGAAACAGATCCTCTGGGGCACAGGATCTACAGACCAGTTTCCCAGACAGGTTCTCGGCAGAGCAGTCATCTTTCTGTAGGTGATTCAGAAAAACCCAACCAGCCACAGTTGGTAGTGTCAACCTGAGTTTTAAAAATTATTATTTAGAAGTGGGACAATACTTTTAAAAGAAGAAGATTTTGAGAGTTATTCGTTGGACAAAACAAGAGCTCCCCAAAATGAAAAAGAAATCATTAACAGGACACTTGAATAAAATGAGAAACACTTGACTCAAGGAAAATGACATTTAATCACTGGCTAATTACTCCCTTTAACCCTCCTTCCCTCTGCTCTTTCCCTCTTGGTCCTTTATTTTTTTGTTCACGGAATCAAAGCTGATTGGAGTTTTTTCCCACTCCAGATATATTTTATGAATTTAATCATTGTATGAATTGATGTTCTGATTAACCCTTGCCAAGTATGAAGTGCCAAAGAATAAACTTTATTTTGGTGGGATTGAATCAGCAGATCTGTGTGTTCACCTCCTTGCAATGTCTATTCAGAAAGTAGGCTGTTTTCTTTGGAACCTCTGAAAAGATTGCAGATCAAAGCCCCCATTGCACCCAAATATTAGTGAGAATGCCTTGCTACTGATTTGGAGACTTATTTTTGCTTTTCTCTGCCCAGGGTTGCTCCACAGGACATCTTCTGATCTCTTCACATCACGGCATACCAGCAAGGACAGTACTCTCTGAAGGCATGCGGATCTCTTTAGTCATGGGCAAATGGAAGGGTTTGGAAGTTCCAGAGGACAGGCTTGCCAGACCTCTTCCATTCCCAGGATAGTGCAGACTGATTCTAGGGAGAGGATGGGGAAGAGGGGCCCTTGATGGATAGGCAGTCAGTAGCTAGTCCCTGAGCTGTAGGCTTTTCTTAAATGCTCAGAGCCTGCAAAAATTGCTCTGTGCTGGGTTGGTTTCTGGAAAAACTGGATCTATTTGTCTTAGAGTGATTGCTGTGGTCAGATCTGTGACAAAGCTTGAGGTAGAGGTGAGCTAGAGCCTGCCTTGAAGAAAAGGCTAGACGTTTCTCTTTTGTGCCTAAGGTTTGATTCTAAAGCTAAGTGATTTGGAGATTATTTTTCCATTGAAAAGAATTGAGAGACTGCTTAAGTAAGCCTAATATGCACTGATCAGAGTGGTTCATAGCCTAGGTGAACTCAGGGATTCAGACTGACCTCTGGGATAATCATCTCCCTCAAGTTTCACAGAAACCTGATATTTACTCCATGATTTCAGAGAACTTGAAAACAGTATGGAGGAGAAGACATTCAGCTCAAGCTCTGGGGGTCAGGTGGGGGGTGTGTGGTAGGGGGTTGGTTGACTTAGGTTCAATGATTGGTCAGTGGATGAGAAATCTCTTACCCAAGAGCCCAGTCTTTCACTGGGTCAAGACCTCTCAGACCACCATCTCTTTCAGGCTCACCATGAGGTTAGTTTTATTTCTGGGTTAGGAGCTGCATAAATTAACCCTCTTTTTGAATATTTAGGATCTGGAGACTTCCCTTATGGGGTAGAGGTTCAGAGAGGTTCGACACTTTGGTGAAAACCATAGAGTTTTAAACACCAAGGCCAAGATTAGATTTCAGATTTTCTGTGTTAAGATAGAGTGCTTTTTCCAGAGCATAGTTATCTCCCATCTGTGTGTCCCACATTGCTTGACTCTACAAACTATCAAACCTTATTCTCTAAGTTACTTACCTGGAGTCTGTTAAGCTGATTAAAGAGGATAGGCTTTTATGTATTTATTTGTTTGTTTGTTTATTTGTTTATTTATTTATTTGTTTGTTTTTGTGTGTGTGTCACCTGTTTTACATATTAGAGAAACTTTGACACTGGATTTGAAAATCAGGCAAACTGAAATGCTTATAAAAATGCAGCTGTCTCATATGCCCTAGCCCCTTGGCCAGTCTGTTACCACTTCCCCATAGGAGAAAGATAAATTACTTGCTTTATCTTGGCTCATTTTGCTTCACATTCCTAGGTAATATGTATATATTGATATCTGTTGACTCATCAACTTTAGACATGCTCTGTTTTGGAAATGAGAATCGTTAGCTCTCTTACACTTTGTTTTCTTAGTATAGTTATATGAGAGTATAGTTATATTACAGTGTTTTTTTAGTATAGTTATATGACTACATATAAAGACTAATTTCTCACATTTCTGATAGCTAGAAAGGGAAGAAAAAGAGGATGAGTTGTTCTGTCAGCTTAAGGAGTGCTTAGCCCTTTTGGGGTAAGAAATTTTCTCTGAACCCTTCCTTTGTGACACTTTTAGGGGTTACCTTTATTGCAATCGCAAGCTAGAGCAGCCGGAGCATTGCTGTCTAGCCTACTTCTGGACTTAAGGAACTGGCTCTGGACTTAAGGAACTGCCACCGGTGGTGTTTTGGTCTCAAAATATACTTCTAATTATGAAAATGACTATTACAAGGGAAAAGTTCAGAGAATACAAAAAAAAAAAGACAAAGAAAGATGCAAATAGCTATGATTAGTGCTTGTGGGACTAGTAGGATATGTTTAAGGGCATGTGAGGTGAATGCATAGTATACCTGAGCTTACATATTGTCAGCCACCAGTTGTGAAATCTTGGTAAGGCTTTGAAAATAGAAATTCTCTTATGGGTCATAGCTATTCTGGTCTCATAGTTTTTTGATAAAATATATGTCAGTCCTTACTTATTAAATGTAGGTGATAATGGCAATGATGAAGGTTGTTGCGGAGTTGAGTCTGGTTGAATCTCCTGAGGATTTACTGGGCAGTATTTACAAGCATACAGGTAAGGATAATGGCTTATGTTTCTTAGTTTTCAAAAAACTATTTCATTTTTTTCCATATAATTGAAATTTTAGCTCTGAGTCAGGAGTGCTAACTGTTCTCTCTGGAAATGTTACTTTAGGGTGTTAAATGGGCCACAAAGAAGGAACGAGAAGGCGGACTGAGGGTGGCACTTCAGTTCCCATCTCCTGCTCTGTTATAGAAAGTTCTTTTTAATAGTTCTGTCTGTCAGATTTCCACACAAGAGCTTTTTGGAAGAAATTTCTACTATTAAAACGCAGGCACACATGTACCTGTCTCCTGATGGGATCTTGTCCAATGAACCTCCATCCATGGAAGACTTCACATCATTTTCCCTTGACTGTGTAGGGAAGATTTTATACTTTATGTGGTATTTATTTATTTTTATTTTTATTTTTGTGAGACTAGGTCTTGCTATTTTTGCCCATGGAACCACAGGCTCATGTTGCCCGGGGTATCACGGAATCAAGGAACCCCCAGCCTCAGCTTCCCAGGTAGCTGGGATTACAGGCGTGTGCCACCATGCCCAGCTATTTTTTGGAATTAGGTCTCACTGTGTTGCCCTGAGCACAATCCCTAGCCACTTCATAGGCTGAAGCTTACAGGCACGAGCCACTGTGCCTGACTTTATGTGGTATTTATTTTATTTGATATAGTTTTTACAGGTAAGAATGAATTCAGCACCTAATCATTACATCAGTCCAGTGTCTTAAAGCTTTGGGTGTTAAACAAAACAACAACCTGGGAGTTAAAAATATTATAACCCTTCAGAAATAAAATATAGGTTACCAAAAAAGAAAAAAAAATGATTACAGACCTATGCATGAACACAAAATGAAACCCAGTGTGCCCTGGGGATGACCTTCTGGAGACAAGTATGGGTAGGACCTTTAAAGTCAGAAAATGGGGAGCCAGGCACAGTAGCTCGTGTCTGTAAGCCTCAGCCTATGAAGCGGCCGGGGCTAGGGATCGTGGTTCGAGTCCCGCCTGGGGCCCATAGTGAGACCTATTTCCAAAAAAATAGCTGGGCATAGTGGTGCGTGCCTGTCATCCCAGCTACCTGGGAAGCTGAGGCTGATGATTGCTTGAGTCCGTGGTACCCCGGGCAACGAGAGCCTGCGGTTCCACGGGCAAAAATAGCGAGACCTAGTCTCAAAAAAAAAAAAAAAATCCAGAAAAGGTGAAGGTGGTTTATTGGCTGGGGATAGTGGGATTTGTTGGTGTGGAAGGCCTGGGATTGTTGGATATGGTCTGCTGGTTGGAATATGGTGCCTGAAGGGTGGCTTCTGGGATAGAGTTCCAATGCCAGTGATGGTATTCTCTATCTATGCCATGTGCAGTGGCCAGAGCAGTATTATCCCTGCCTTATTTTATAAACAGTGGGGGCACCTACAGAGGTAAAGAGTTCAGCATGTTGCTGACAGTTTTTGGTGATCAGAACATCCCTCTCTACTTTGCTCCATCTCCCTCTTCTCCAAATAAGGTGTCAATACAGCATCAAGAACAGCTTATATAGGCTCTGCTTGGTGCGTTTTCACAAGGGTCAGGGTCTTTAAAGATGATTCCCTCCCCTCTTTATTTTTTTTTTTTACACAATTTTATTTTGTTCTTTGGGTTACAACCTCTCTGTTACATAATTTTCCCCCTCCCTCCTCCCTCCGGTGCTCCCTCCATTCTCTCACACCCCACTCTTTGTTATTTATTAGCTGTGCTGAGTTCATTAGTCTCTTTCCTATGTTAGTGTCTTTTCTCTGGGTGAGGGACTGCGCTGTTGGGTACAGGCGAACCTTGCTGTTAGATTTTCAGGCTTAAGTTTGCGTTGGGTGGCCAGGTTATATTTGTTTGTGATCTGTCCATGTTTTCTTGCTGCAGGCTGTCCTCTCCAATCCAATCCCATCTCCATTGCTTTGCTGCTTTTCCTTATGGCTCTGGTGTCGGGCTTTGGGGGTCTTGCCTCCTGCCAGTGTTGGTCAAGAAATTTCTCTGAGTTCAGGCTTTGAGACTAGGTCTTGCTACATTTGCCCGTGGAACCCCAGGCTCTTGTTGCCCAGGGTACTACAGATTCAGGCAATTCCCAGCCTCAGCTTCCCAGGTAGCAGGGATTACAGGCATGTGCCACCACGCCCAGCTATTGTTTGGAACTAAGTCTCACTATGGGCCCCAGGCGGGACTCGAACCGCGATCCCTAGCCCCGGCTGCTTCATAGGCTGAAGCTTACAGACATGAGCCACCGTGCCCGGCCCATGAGTTCAGGCTTCTGCGAGTGGCCTTTGAAGGTTATCTCCTCTGCTTCCTTTGGCAGTTTTGGTGTGGGGCCCATTATCCCCTCTTTGGTCATCTCCTCCTCTCCCTTGATGAGGGGAGGGTGTGTTGCTCTCCTTGAATATATCTCCAAATTAAAGTCCCGGGTTTTGGCCCAGACAGTGTAGCAGTACGCCTGGTGACATCATGTCTCTATGGTTGTTTTTCTGGTCTTACTTATACTAGTTCACTTGGTTGTTCATCTGCTGTGTCCAGATCCGGTCTGTGGGCTGAACTTTTGCCAGGTCCCTCACCCATTCTATGTTGGGGTTGCTGTTGCATCTATTCTGGTTGCTCTGAAGTTTAGCTGGAGTAAGAGAGACGGAGCCCCCCCCTCCCCCACCCTTGCCATCCATGTGCCCTGGCTTCCAGGGGTTGGGGGCTTCACGGTGCCACCCAGGCCAGCTAGTAAGTGGCCGCAGCCACTTACTGGCGGGTGGGGATCTGCCCCCCCCACCCCGTTCCCCCACGGGGGAACTCACCCAGGTGGGCCCGAACGTCCCTCGCTCCCCACTGGCAAGGGAGCTCCGGAAAGCCAGGGTCCTGCCTGAGCCACTGGCGGCCGCCTCCACCTACTGGCGGACGGGGCTCCCTCCCCTCTTTTGGGGGAAGACTCTAAGCGCTTAAGGTAGGCTTATGGTGGTAGCTAGAAGGTGAGGAAGGTGTGTAATTGATTCTTGCAACCATCCCTATTTACTGTACCATTGGTTGTTCCACTTTCTCTAGTTCCTATTATTGCCAATCCTGAACCCCTGTTGGGGTTGCAGATTTGTTCCATCAGCCCCAGTTCTCTTATGCTACTTTTGTTGTAGGCTGTGATTCCTCTTCTGTACTTGTCAGTCACCATCTACAGATCTCCTGATAGCCCTTGTCCATTGGTGACCTGCTTCCCATCTTTACTATGTTGCTTTATAATTCCATTCTTTCTTTGCTAGAGCTTAATGGTCTCTGTAGGGAAGAAGGAGATGAGCACATGTAGGTGGCCCACCGCCTGACATGCTGAAGGCAATGAAGAATGAAGGTTTTCATGGGGTCCTCCTAACTGGAATCCATAAATGGAGGCACATCTGGACAGGGTTGCATAAATACCAGTCAAGCAGTTTAGATGAAGGGAGCCCTGGTGCGTGGGCCATTAACCTCTGGACCCCAGTCTATTCTCCAAGGCTATGAGACAGCATCAGACTGTGCTCTCTCATCTCCATCCTTGTCTTCATCTATCCTCCTCAGATATCACCTCTGGGGGTGGGGGAAGGGCTTAAGGACTCAGAGACAGCCCTCAGTTGAGTAGAGCTAGAGCCCTGTGTGACATCAGGAACAGCAGTCTTGACCAAGGCCTGTCCTGGGCTTGCTGGGGAGCAAGCACTGTCTCATGGTTCTGCTTTCGCGTGGAGTTCTCCAAGTACCCTTTATTGTAGCCTCACTGCTCTAAACACATTGGAAGTAATGTATGTCATAGAATAACTGTCTCCCCCACCCTATTCTGAGCTTCTGCCTGGAAAGCAGCAGTGATGTTAACTGCTTCCAGGCAGTAGGATTGTTATAACAAAGACTTTCCAGAGTTAGGCACCCTTTTGGGAACTGCTCACTGAGGGCATGAAGATGAACTGAGGGAGTCATTTCCTCTAAAAATGTTTTTCAGCTGTGCAGTTGTCAGGAGGACGTAGGCAGGCAGGTAGGTGGGGGTCTGCACAGGTCTTAATTGCAGATTAAATGGCCCCATGGCTCCTCATGCCTGTCCCGCCATCACCCAGACCCACATCTGGTCGGCAGGCCTCAAAGTGGGAAGACAGAGGTCTTTCTAAGCATAAATGCTGGGGGTGGAGGGCAGTGGGTTGTTTTCCTTGGCAGAGCAGGCTCAGAATCTCCACATCGCTGACTGAGCAGGTGCTCGGACTCCTCCTCACTTCGCGGGTGCAAAGGGAGCCCAAGAGCCTGTGACCCTTTCAGAACATATGCTCTGATTCTGGGAAAAGCATCAGGGCAATGCTAGCCTGGACGCCTCTTTATTTTTTATTTATTTTTATTTATTTTTTTTGAGACTAGTTCTCACTATTTTTGCCTGTGGAACCGCAGGCTCCCGTTACCCGGGGTACCACAGACTCAAGCAATCCCCAGCCTCAGCTTCCCAGGTAGCTGGGATTACAGGTGCGTGCCACCACGCCTACCTGTTTTTTTGGAACTAAGTCTCGCTATGGGCCCCAGGTGGGACTTGAACCATGATCCCTAGCCCCGGCTGCTTCCATAGGCTGCAGTTTATAGGCACAAGCCACCGTGCCCAGCCATGGATTCCCCTTTAAGCCATATTTCTGGGCTACACATGCCCCTGGTCTCTGCCCCTAGGTTCTTGGACACCAACACAAGAAGTTTCTGATGGCTTTTCCTTGTCAGGCAGTCTCTAGGTGTGGCAGCAAACCCAACTTGATGTTAACCCGATGGTTTCGGGAAATTTCCATTCCTGTGATTGAGTTTAACGCTGATTTTCTTGGGTTTTTACCGCCCAGACCAGCCAGCCTCCTGCGTCTTGCATCCTGATACCTACTAAGGGGTAAGGCTACTCTTGCATTGAGTAAATGACAAGAGAGAAGCTCACCAGACTGTGTGTGAAAGCACTGTGTGGGAGGCGGGCCAGTGGGTGGGAGTGTGGTTGCTTCCTCATTGTTCCAAGTCCCCACCTTTCCAGGTTACAGGATCATGAAACAGGGGTGTCCAAAATACCCTTTAAACAGGCAGACAGCTGGTGGAGAGTGGTAATGTCTGAAAAATGACTGAAATTTGACATCTGTGCCAGGGAATGATTTATAAATTAAGAAATGAAATTTTTTGGATGATGATTTCTGCTGGGCTTTAAAAACAACAACAAAACTTTATTTAAAATTTTCTAAGCAGATTACAGTGCTGATTGTCAGCTTGGAGTGGCTCTTTTCTTGGCTACGTATAGAGACACCTCCCATGTTTGAAGGTCAGTTATTTGGAAACTTGAGCTATCCAAACCCGAGGCAAGAACCTGGAAATGAGCAGCCTTTAGGTTGCCAAAATTGCTGATGTGAATTTCATGTCTGGAAACTCAGGTACTTTGCTCAGTGCTCAGTGCACAGCCCCTAACCTGAATCTCTGCGCATGCCGGTCCTTCTCCTACATGGTCCTTTCAGACACAGTCTGGTGAGATTCTTTCCTGTCATTTGCTTGCCCACAGAAGAACAGGGAGACTGCTGGAAGGGGAAGCCATTTAAATAGGATAGCTAGTAGTGACAGCTGATTGTTTGGCAGTAAGAACAAAGGAATTTAAAAAATGCACAACTAAAGGAATTTTAAAAAGTTGTGGCAGTTCTGGAATAAGACCTCGATATAATAATAATAATAATGAAAAGTATGTATGTCTGTATGTATGTACATATGCACACACATCTATTATTAACTCTGGAAAAATATACTGTGGTTTGTGCTTATGACCCCAATTTAGTAAAAAGAATAAAAAAATTATGCACAATATATTTTTAAAGGCTAAAGAAATGCATCACCAGTGTTGGAGAAATGAATTCCCATTCGTCTCATTTGTCTAGACTAATAAGGGAATGGGGACTTAGAGTATTTTAATAGGAGTTTAACTTGCAGTAGTATGTATTAGTCTTTCCCAAGGTGTTTTCTGTGGATTCTATCACAAGCTCTGTGATAGAATCTTTAAAAAAAGGTTAGACAATAATTTGGAAAAAGCTGCATATTAGTCCTCCCTATTGGGGAGTCAGGGTGGATGTTACTATTCATAGACTCCATGAAATCCTATAGTCAAAGAGTCTTGTTTAACTTTGTATAACCCACGGTGTGAATCAGCATTCTTGCAGTTACAAGTGCTCAAGCAAAAACTGGAGTTTGTTGGTCAGGCAATCAGCAATCTGGGGATTTATCTGGGGCATTAGGCATAGGTGTCAGGGACATGAGTGATGGGTAAGGGGTCGATCTTCAGCTTTTGACTTTTCTTCTGCATTGCCTCTTTATGTGATGGATTCGAACAAGCTTACAATATCCTTTTAGTGGAAGGGCTTCTCCTTTCCAGGAGTTCCAGTAGAAATCCCTGCATCGAGTCTCTTGTGCCTGGCTTGACTCTCATGTTGAACTCTGAACTGACTGCTGTGGCCAGGCAGATAGAAAATGCTTACTGTCCAAGCAGGAGTGGGGATCCACCCCTGGACCAGTCTGCATGTATGTGTGGGGTCAACCTTGTGTGAACTACATGAACTGTGGGAGGGCTGGGGTGGGGTGGGTCCCCAAAGGAAAATTGAGGTGTACTTTCCAGGGTAGGGAGGGATGAATGCTGAGCAGGCAGAAGCAGCACTTTCCAACTCTGACAATAGAACTCTTTTATTGTGTAAAACCGACTGGAACACACATGGACAAATCCTGCCAAGTGCTCATCATTCATTTTTCCAAAGAAGTTGAGAGTACAATAAAATACACATGTATGCAGCATGTGGCTGAACCTGGCTTTGATGATTCAGAAAACCTCAGTGGATCCTGTGGTGCTGCCGGGTCAGCTCAGAGTGTTGAAACATCCTGGTCCCTGGCCACTGAGAATTTTTGGCTTCTTGATAAATGGAAGGTTATGGTCCAGTCAGAGTGCAGGGCATGGGGAGCCTGGGAAAGTTCTAACTGGACAGTGGACACACACATGCATTTCCGTACCCTGAGCATTCCATCAGCAACAACACGAGCTGTCTCATTTCATACACACAACCCCTCTGTTACTGTTACTGCCCCATCTGGGCCGGCATTGTGGCTTAGAGCAATTCAGGGCATTTGAGGTAATGATGTTTTAAGAAACATCTTTGTAGATTGGTGAGGTTTTTCAATGACACTGCAAATGTTGAAGACAGGGAGTGCTTGCAACGTGTGAAAGGTTACTGAGTTTGTTGGAATGCTCTTACTTGCAGTCCACAGGCATGTGGCTTAAGTAATTAGGTCGGGAGAGCTTTGGGAATAGTCACTGTGTGTGTGTGTGTGTGTGTGTGTGAGAGAGAGAGAGAGAGAGAGAGATTCTCCACTGTACAAGTGGAGAGATAGTATTCATATTTCACTGTTTCTGTACACATATACACCCCCCACCCCAAAGTTGATTAGGTTGCAATAGTTCTTCACATGATGCTTATTTACTCACAAGACTGTCAATAAGTAGGAATGATTACCTTAGGAGTTGAAGGTTGAAAGATTTTGAAAATTTTAAACTCTTGTTTTGGAGTAATTGATGTCTTTGGAATGGATTCTCTTTATTCTAGAAAAATATTTCTAGAAGTTTCCTGAGAGAAAGGGTATTTCCAGCTTGTGATTTGGTAACAGACAGCAGTCACAATCACTGTGGTTTTTTTTTTTTTTTTTACTATAAGCTCTTGGCAGTAACACGTAGATGGTTATTTTTCTTTCTCTTGGTAACTTAGCTGGTGATTCTACAACTCTGAAGATGCTGGATCTCCTACTTTTGTTTGTTGTCCTTCCTAGATTTTTGTTTGATCTGTGACTGTCCTGATGCCCTGTTTCAGCCTGCACAGTCCCCTTTCTGGACTCTAGTCAGCCACCATGCTCTTGTTCTTGCTCTGGAGATGACTCCTAGAAACCCATCCAGCTGGCCTTCAGGTGCTTTCTTAAGTCTCTGTGGTTTTTGTTTCCCCTTCTTCATGTAGCAGGTTTCTTATTTGGGGGGACGGTGACACACTTCTGCCTTCTCCCGCCATGCATCACATCAAAGGTCTTCTGCTCTCAGATATAACCTCCTCCTTTTCCACATACACCATCTTAGAAGGGTGCTGGGGAGGGCAGGAATACCCAGTCTGTCATAGCACAAACCCCTCTTCTTCCTCCTCCCTATGTCCCTCTCTGCATAGATAATGTGCTTGCTTCTTCAGAAAATATGTGCTGGACTCTTTGGGTCATCAGTAAATAGAGCAGACACAGACCCTGCCGTTGGTCTTACTATCCAGTGGGGGAGGCAGCAACAGAAACAAATAGGCTTGACAAACCATTTTATATTGATCGTATTTAATATACAATCCAAAAGCAACCAGCACATAATAAATGAAAGCATGATAACTAATAGTAAATTAGAAAAGCATCATAGAAAAAGGAGACACTAATCCAGATGGTTGGATTGATGCTATGAATGAGGGTCTCCTTGAGAGAGGAGAGGCTGGAAGGTGGGAATGAGGATATTGGGGAATGAATAGAGGCCACCTGAGATGGACACATTTCTGTGTAGATGTGTCCAGGCAACAGTAAGGAGGCCAGTGTGGGTCATATTGACCATTGTCTGGAATTTGGCTTTTGCTTTGATGTCATCCAATATTGCACTTGCAACTGAAAAGTGCCCAGTTCTTGTTTATATTACAACTGTCACTATGTCACCATGGCCAGTGTGCTCCCTTGCCATGAAGGGTGCTTTGTTTTGCAGGTGGAGTTGCTGATTGGAGGTGGAGTGGGAATAAGAGGGAACTGAAATGATGCCTCCAGGTTCAGAGTGATGGGAGGGTGGGGTTGCCATCTACATGGTTGTGGAGGGGGTGGATTGGGGGGAGGGAGGTCCTGTGTGCTGGTGACCTGCAGGTATCTTCTGGAAGGTGAGGGGCGTGAGGCCCTTCTCGGGTCAAGGCTTCTCGGCCTCAAGGCCCTAACCAACCTGTACTTACTGTGCAATCCCTGTGCATTCCAGCAAGGGGTGAAAAGAGCATCCTGCCATATCTAGAAACCTTTCCTCTTTCCATTTCTCCTTCTGTATAAAAAACTTTAAGGGTGAAGGGGCCTTTTCTGAAGACCTTCTGAATCCTTCCATAAGGAAGGCATTTCTGAGTTTCCAGGCACCTGGACTGGGTAAGTAATTGTGACTGTGCTGAGTGCTTTGAGGGAGGAGGATGGGGTAGTTGGGTAGTTGACTTGAGACTATCAGCTGAGATGTGACCTACCTCACCTTTCCTTTTCTCCCTCCTCTATCCCCTCTCCCAGCATTTCCAGTTGTAGTTACCCATGTCTTGTCCCTCAGGATATCTCCATGCTTTCACTATGTTGAACAATTTAGTCTTCTTTGGGTTACTTTCTTTTCATCATCTTTTCAACAAAACAAAAGATCATATTTTAGAATCTGTTCTAGCTAGAAGAGAGGATGTTGTACATAATTGAATTTTATTTTTCAGAAACAAATCTAAAACAGGCCCTAAAATCAGTGGATGTGCAGTGGGGGAATTGAAGGGAGGAGATGGTTTTTTTAAACACTGGTTTTCCTACCTCTGACATTGACTTCGGCTCTCAGGTTGTGTCCATTTCTGTGGGTATTTCAAATGTCTGAGAGATATAGCTTCCCACACCAGGGAAAAGTGTGTCAAATTGGGAAATATTTAGAAGCACTGTGTAACAAACATTGTATAAGCAACATATTTGTCCAGTCTTGGATCCCAAGAAAGAGTGCACCAGGGAAGAGTAGATGGTGGTGGGTGCAGTGGTTGGCATTCCATGGTTCTTAGACAAGAGAAAAGGGAAAGGTGCATGGGACCTCCATGGAACTGATGCTTCTCAGCTGGACATCCAGGACATGGGTGGTGAGAGGTGGGGTTGGATCATTGAAGGGCTGGATCATTGCAGGGCTCTTGGGAGTCTTTGAGGAGTCTGGTCCTACCATTATCTGGATAATGATAGGAAGGTATAATCTTTTGAGATTTCTCTATGAATGAACTGGTTATTTGGGCTGAAATGCAGGAAGTCAGGATCAGCAAATCCATCAGGATTCCATTGGTAGCTCCATAAGAGAAAGCTGAAGCTCCATGTCTCCGCAACCTCGTGACCCAAGGTGGTGTGCTGCAGTGGAAAATATCTCAGATCAATTCTGACACAGACATAAATGCAAAATGGCCTGATGTCATTGTGTAATCTGGTCCTTAACTTTGCCAAAGTGCTGTTGTCCAACTCCAGGCACTTTCCCAAAAAGCAGTTATTCCAAGGTGATTGTTCCTATGGTAAGACCAGCCAAAATGTGTCAAGCGCAGGAAGCAGAGTAGGGGGATGTAGGATGGAAGGCAGCTTCTGACTTGGAGCTCCTGGCCACTGGATTTGCTGATTCTTGGATTGGGCAAGGGCAGTGGTGCTTGTGTACTCTTCAATTATCTAGCATTGCTCACTTCACTGGTGTGTGATTAATGACCTTTGTCTCATTCACAAGTCCTCTGATGCAGATGGAGATAACATTATTTGAAATGCTTACAGTGGTCACTTTGAAGGCAGATTTATGATTTGGCATTTTATATGTCAGCCATCTGCCCTTGTGTATAGATTTAAGTTGAGTTACACTGACAGGTGCATCAGTTTACATTGATATCTTTGCAGAATATATGACAGCAGTTCTAGCTGTTATCTGGAAAGTGGATTTAAGTAGACCACAGTAGATTTAGGAAACCTTTGCGATGGCCCTAGTAACAAGGAGGATGGGAAGAAGGGAGACATTCCTGGGTACTGATTGTGAAAGAAGTCAAATAAGGAAGAAATATGAGCCAGAAATTCACTAAAGACAGACTTTACAATTGGAATAGGTTGTGTTGGGATTTGTCGTATGTGTCATATGTGTAGTATGTGTCCTGGTTGGGCTGTGAGCTCCCTGAAAGCAATAACTCGATTTTCACTTCTGTAACTTTGTGCTTTAATCTGGCACAGAATTGGTCTAATCAAAGTTTGTTAAACAATGAGGGGGAAGAAAAGTATGTGATGGGGAAATAAAAACCAGGGAGGAGTAATGAGATGAGAAGGGATGGGGGCTTATCTAGTATGTGTGAGTTGAGTGAGGTCCAGTAGATGAGGACTTTGGTGGTTTGCCATCTCAGCTGGAAGGACAAAGTCTAGATCTTCACAGCACAGAGTCAGAGGAGGATTCAGGCCTGGGACCTGCTCAAAGGTAGCTTTAATGTCTCTAGTCTGAGAGAGAGAGTGGGCCTTGTGGATGAAGAACCTTGCCCCAGGAGAGCTGGCACCTCATGATCTAGCACTGTGATGTGCTGTGCTCTGACTGGTACAAAACTACCTGAATAGCTTAGTGATCCTTCCACTGACCTCACTAAGCCATTACCTAGCCTTTTCATTATTATATAAAGTCATGGAAGGGAGCGGGGGTTAGAACCCAGGACATGCCTCATCGCCATACTCCTTGCCTGGATCATTAAATATATTATAGAGTTCTTTACCTCATAACTAACTTGTTCACAGCTTGTCTACTGTCCTACATGGGATTCGTACGGAGGGCAGCCCTGGCCATCACAACGACCTGGAGAACAGCAGTTTTTGTCACCTTGGAGATGGAGGTAAGTTCGCATAGTGTTGACAGTGCTCTCTCCCAGGCCCCACTAAACACTCTGCCTAAACAAACAATATTTATGTTCTGTGGGAGAACCATTCCCCATTGTCTGCTTTCTTCTCATTCACACAAAACTGTGCATTGCATTCTGTTTGCACATATATAAACTGTATCTTTATGTGCAGCCTGGGAAATCCTGACTGAAGATGAGTTTTGCCTCTTGAAAACAAAGAGGTGAGTGAAACCTGTTTATTGTGTCATGGCACGTGGTGCATCCGGACCAGGTGTTTCCCAGAATCATCTGAATGTAGTTGTAATTCTCTAGTTGATGCGCAAGGTGACAGTCAAGTTTTTCTTAGCAGAGGCTTAATAAGCATTATCTGCCTTTCTGGTTAGGGGTGACAACAAGCAATTGAAAACCTTGAGGTGCTGGAGTCAGAAGCTGAAGTTTGTCTAAAGGTAACTATCTCACCAACTCCTACACATTTTGTGACAGTAAAGTGGACAGGATGGGTGCAGGGAAGACATTAATTTTAGGTTAACCTGACTTGTGATTAAGATTCTGAGCTTCTAAGCTGTGGTTGGTGGCATCCTAGTAGGAATTTCTCTTTTTCTCCCCGCTGTTCTCTGTGATTTTGGCAGGAAAAAAATGTTCCATATACTTAATTTGAGCTCTGTTCACTGCTTAAGCCTTCCTGAGTTTTGCTCTAGCATTTTTTTTCTAGTCATCTCACCATTGCATCTCCGTAGGATGCTGTTTGCTTGCTGGTAGTATTTGTAGTGCTAGTATAGGCTTTTTCTTTAAAGCACCACCTAAAACTTCTAAGAAAATAATTGAAACTTCAAGATTTTTTTCTGGTGTATTTTTACACTGTCATCAGTGCATGATATGCTGGGAAGATGCTTGCAAACATCTGGAATGTGGCTTCAGACTGGAGTGCTCTGTCTCTCACAGTGCTCCTGTGTGAGTATTGTCTACATGCTGTTCCTTCACCAGAACTTGTTTGTGAAGACCATACAAAGGTACCTTTAGTTTTTTGCATTCCCCACAGTAATTTTCTTTTAAATTGCCTTAAGATCAGGGCACTAAGAGTCTTAGAATGCGCTAAGAATTGATTTTAGGAGACAAGAAAGCGTCAACACCAATGAAACGTCTCGTTGTCATTTTCTATCAACCTCTAAGCAGGAGGGTGAACAGTACATGAGCCTAGTCCATGTGGTTGCCTCACACAGGGGATTTGGGTATAACACAGTGGGTGAGTGGGAGGCTCTGGCCAAAAAGCAGATGGCTTGGTTTGAATCCTCTTTCTACCAATGGCTCCACCTCATTTCTTGGGTTTTAATGGGCTTTTCCCCATATGTAAAAACCACAGGGTTGACATGAGGATTAAATGTAGTAATGCTCTATAGATATTAGCACCTATTACAGTGCACCTCCAGAATTCCTGCACAGAACACCTGCTTCCTGCTTGTGCTGCCCCAATGGCAGGAAGCCTCTCCTAGAGTGAGCTGCCCTTGTAGCCAAGCCCACATCCTACAGAGGTGCTATGCACGCTTTTCTTTTTGAAGCTACTATGATACTGTGCTGTATTGGCCATGAATGAGATAATTGTTCTAGGTAGCTAAGGTTGAACAACCTGGTTCCTCTGGGTTGGTGGACAGAGCTGGCCCTTTTAGGTCTGGGCTCCAGTTTCCTATGCAAAGCAGAAAAGGGCAATTTATTTAACTTCAAATACTCATCAATGACTGGGAATTATCTTTAATCTTTACTCCTTCCCCACCCCCTGCATAAAACCAAATGGGAAGGCTGAGCTTAATAGAGACTCGGACAACAAGATGTAAATAAATAAGCTGTATTATCTGTACAAAAAATATAAATACAGTTTTGTGTTTTAGAGGAGAAAGTGCCTCCTTCCACATTATTCAGCAACCTTAATAATCTCGTAGTGTTGCTGAGTCACAATTCACAGAACAAACAGTAAATGTACATTCATCTCATGCAAGGAGCACGCTACTTCCCATCCCAATCCTAGTTCCTCCAGCTCAAACGGTTACAGCCCAACAGGTGGTGGAGCTGGAGAATGACTGCTATTTAGAAATGTGAATATCGGCCACTGGTTCTCAATAGTTTTGAGCTAGAAATAGTCAACCACATTAGTAGTAGTAGTAGTATGGAATTTATCTTCATTCCATGCATAACTATTGTGTCACAAATGAATCCCCTTCTGTTGCCCCATCATCCCATATTAGCTTTTACACAGTAATCTGTACACAGTGAGTGGGTCCAGAGTCTATATAAAATAACAAGACAGTAATCATCACTGAGTTTACAGGAACACAACTGCAGGAAGTTAATAAAAAAAAATCCCCCAATTTTTTTTTTCTGGATGACAATGTACAATTATTAATATTGCACTTTTTATACAAGATATCCTAATAAATATTCACAAAAGATATACATAGACAACATTCTCTTTTATTTTAAATAAACATGACACTGAGTCTTAGTAACATGACTTTTTAGAGCCCATTTGTGTGTGTGTGTGTGTGTGTGTATGTGTGGTCAGGAAGAAAGACCCCCCCCCCCTTTCTTTAGTCATCATAGCTCACCTGAGGAGGACACAGCTAAATATTGTCTCTCTACCTCCATTTTACTTCCAGGCTGGCTGAGAAATGCAGCCCTGCTGTCAGTGGTGGTGCTGGGGCAAGCGGCATTTAGTGAGTGCGTGTGTCTATGATGGGGACATCTGCTTATCTGGGGGTGAGGGCTGGCTGCCTGAAGCTGCTGCGTTGAGTGAGTGATTTGCCAGAGTTCCCGTCTTCCCACTTGGACTTTGGCTGTTGCGGATGGGTGTATCTGGCATGTGCCTGCTGTGCATGGCGAGCTAGCCATTTGCCAGCACCGTGTATATTCCTGTAGCAGTCTTTCACTGTGTGCCAAGAATGGGTTGAAACACTTTGGAGGGCTGTCTCAGAAGCTTTAGTTATCCTTTGGCTTTGCCACCACACCCCATGCGCACCCCAGTCTGCTATATAAATGGGAAGGCAGTCCTCACTGTATTACAGGAGGGCCGCGCCAGCCCACTGTTGCACCTCAGGTCCCGGGATGCGATGGCCCCTGGACCTGATGGCAGAACACGGATGCATTGCTCTTGACAGAGTGACCCCAGTTTTGGAAGTGGAGCAGCAAAGGTCATACAGGCAGCAAACCCAGGTCTTTATGCTTACAACATCCCTGCCCACATCAGCAGTTCATTAGGGACTGGGGACTCCTAGTTTAGATGGAGAAGCCATATGTGGTCAGGGCCTAATGACCCACTGGGCTTTGCTATGTGTACAGTTCACTGACACAGGGTGGGGACCCCCGCCGCCCTGTGGAGGACATGTCTACTACTTGCAACACAGACCCTTAGAGCAGTGGGGCTCAGTGCTTACCTCTCCCTCCCCCATCCATAGGGGCACGTGCACACAAGGGGCTCAGGCAGGTCCCCCGTGGCTGCCAGTGTACCTCCATTTCCCACTGAGGAACATGCACAACTTTCTTTTCACTTCTGCCTCTGTCCCTCCCTACTGTGTTTTCTGCATCAGTGCGTTCTTCAGGCCTACTTGGCTGTCTCCTCCTTTAGCCCCACCTATCCACTTTGTGTCTTTGTCCTTTGCCTGCAGCCAGAAGAACCGAGTTCTGCCTCAGCAGGAGGTTCTCCCCCTCTCCCTCCTCACACTGAGGGGCCTGAGGAGACCCAGGAGCACGCATTCCTGCCTTAGCAGTGCTCTGCCAGGAATGACACAGAGGTTGGTGGCCAAAGTCTGAACTGATGCTTTGCAAACCCTAGGGCACCCCTGCCCACCTTCATCTGTTGGCTCAGGCTCTCCGTTCTCCCCAGGGCTCTGATAGCCCCTCCTAGGTCTCTTCGGACCCAGGTCTGGGAGGCAGCCGGCTCCGTCCTCTGACCCAAACTGCTCTGCAACCTCCTTTAGACCTCTGTCCTTGTCCTTTCCCAACATTATGTCCTCCAGTAAACTGAGAGAGACATGCTGAGGTCCTCAAAACTGGGGGAGGGGACAAAAGAGGGGACAAGGGTGTGTTCTAGGGCGAGGGTGGGAGGGGGAAATAAATAAAACGAAGAAAGCTTAAGTTCTGTCCAAGGTGGTTGCGTGAGTCCTTTGTGTGGCCGGGACAGAGCTCTTCCCTGTGCCCTGTCTTCACGCTTTGCCACAAGTTCCACAGCAGCGAGATTTGAACTGGCTGAGTTGGCAGAGTTTCAGCTGTTTCACCTTCTCGCAGTACCTGGTGGTGTCTCTGCACTCCACTGGGAAAGGAGGAGAGAGGTGAGGAAAGGAGATGTGAAACAGAGGCTCACAGCTGTGGCCACTTGCTGCTTCCTGGGATCTGGCTGGGGCGAGGCTGCTGACAGTGGGATGCACCAGCCTGTGCTGTTGACCAAATGAGGGGGCTGGCCCTGGACCCACCCCTGATTCCTTTCTGATGGTGGGCTTCCTCCCTGATGGTGCGTATCTTCCCCTCTGCTCAGGATCACTTCAGCCTCTAGGAAGGCTTGTCTTACTCCATGGTATTTTCTTTTTCTTTTAGCTACGAAGGGAAACCCTTTGAAGCCCACAAGGACAGGCACCAGAGTGATGCCTACAGACCATGGGCACCAAGGATGGCAGCTGCTGCCTGAGAGAGGCAGTCATTGTCCCTGGGAGCCTGCAGTAATGACCAAGCCTGCCCACAGCTTCATGTGGGATTTCTATCCAATGCCCTTCTGTCATATGAAGCCACCACTTGTTGGCACTGATATACAAGATAGGGTTGGAGAGGCAGGCAGGGCCTGTTGAACACAGTGGAGATTTTGGACTTGGCTCTAAGTGCAACTGGGCACTGTGGTTGTCAGGGCGTGTGCAGAGAGGACCAGGCATCAACCCCATGGAGAGTCGGGCTCTAACATCTGACCCACACTAGTGTTCTAGGACCTTCCTACTCATCACTCGCAAGGAGCACCAGGTACACCAAACGTTCGTATTCTCAGCCTCCACCCTCACCCTCTCAGGGAACAAGCAGAACCGGTGGGCCTTTTGGACAAGGGTTTAGCAATATGCATCGATGCCTTGAAAAGGAAAAACAAAGCCATCACTGTGGATATGCATGTCCACCTGTTGGAATTAAGTAGGCAAAGATTTGGAAATGTATTGAGTAACTAGCAGAAAGTTCAGCTGATCATCTGAGCTCTTTGCCAGGCATATAAAGACTTCTGCCACAGCTTAATGGACTTGGGCTTGAGAAAAGGGGGGTCAACTGAAAAGCTGCACAGGGTGGTTCTTCTCTAAGCAACCCCCAAAGCTTGGGTACTTTCTGGGTGCAGGCCCTCCCTTCTTGGAAGAAAGCTCCCTTAGGCAGTCACCTGAGGCCTGTGCTCTGTCAGCCCTGTGACCCAGCCTCCATGTGAACGCCCACAGCTTGCCAGTGCGGTAAGCACAAAGAATCGAGGCCGAGGGGTGCTGCAGGCCAGGCCTCCCCCACTGCTACTGTATTTTAATAAGCACATCTTCCTGAAATGGCTCCTGGAAGAACTGACTTCTGCTCCCTTTGAAGTAGCCTGCAGATAGGGCCCTGAGACTGGAGACTGCCTTTCTCTGCCACATTTTGTTTCCTTGTGTTCTCCACCTGAACTCTTCTATTCCCTCTGTCTCCCATGCTGTAGCAGAACATTGTGGTTCTCCATTTCAGCACTGGCACAGATTAACGGAGTAGCTAAACTCTTCCTGAACATCGGTACTCTATATGTGGTGAGTTCCTGACACAGAGATGAGGAAGAACTTCGCAGGGGATTCAAGACCACCTCTTTCCAGGGCACAGAAAGCAACCCATGATGGGAGTCGCATGCTCAGTGAGGCCCTATAGGGGCAAGACTGCACTGCAGCACTTTTTGATTTTCTGATTCTTTGTCTTCTTCCCCATGGGGAAGCACCTCCAATTTGTGTAGGGTCCAGAGAAAGAGCAAACAGACCCCCACCACACAAATGATGGTGTTGGGGGGAGGAAGACCAAGAAGGGTGGGGCTGAGTATCACATCCCCAGGGCCTGGGCTTCTGCCACTCTGCTGGGTGCCTGTGGGGTTGGGAAGGAGAGCAGAGGTCAGCAGGTCTGTGAGCAGTGGTGGGTGTGGGGGTGGCCGAGCAGCCCCGCTCTGTGTGCATCTTCAGTGTGCACAGTGTTCTCTAGCAGCCCGGCCCTCAAGAGCAACAGTTTAGTTGTCCCCGTGGGCAAAGTGCCCGTGAGATGGATTTCACCCAGCCCTTGGCCAATAGCCCTCATGTTCTTGGGGTGAGGAAGGTGACTGTGGAAGTCCTTGGTGCACATCAGTCATCTTTTTGGCTTAGATATATGAGTACACACGTTCTGCATACATGCTGACATGCATCTCTCTGAGAAACCCCAACTCACAGTCCTTGGGAAACCTGACCCGGTGCCTTCTGCTCAGTCTGGGTCCTAGGGACAGCCCTCCGTACCCGATGCCCCTTGGGAAACTTGCAGAAAGTTCTTTGGGGTTGGAACGTACTGTTTTCACATGGGGTGATGTTGCAGCGCTGCCAGTTGGCTGGCCGGGGCCCCCAGGAGCACAGGTGCTCAGGCACAGCCTGGTTGGTGCGGGCGTGCACACACTCCACCCGCCGAGACTGGAAGCCATAGTTGCCGCAGGTCGCCGTGCACAGCGTCCACAGGCTGACCCTCCAGTGCACGCTGCAGGCCTCGGACCAGCAGTTCTGGGTGCTCACGGGCCTGTAGGCAGAAGATGGCAGGGTCAGAGTGTGCCGCTGAGGGAGGCAGATGTGAAATAAGACTGCAAGCTCAAGATGTCGGGCACTGCTCAGGAACTCCCAGGGCTGCCAGAGCTGGAGTCTGAGCTCTTCTGGTACTGAGGGACTGTATGCTCTCAGAAGGCCACTTCCTCTAACTGGGCCTCCATCTCTCCTTTTCTCTACAGTGTCACTGCATGACCTGAGAAGGAGCTCTACCCAGAACAGCTGGCAGCAGCAGCACAACCTGGAGCATTTGGTGGGAGCAGTGAACCGTCACCCCTGGGGGACATCAACAAAGAGGTGTAGGACAGGGCTGGAGAGGAATCACAGACTGAGGTCCAGGGAAAAGGATTCTCACCTCAGCTTATTTTCTAGAGGGAGGTTAGTAAGAGGTAGGACTGGTGAAGCCGTTGTGGGGCCCATGCCTCCTGCCATGCAGGGGCTCCTTCAAGTCTCTTGCAGCACCAGGTATGGTGCCCCTCACAGAAACAGCACCTTTCATCCCCAGTACACTTAAGGCCAACTGGACCCAGTTGGCAAGCCCCAAGCCACTGAGCTATCTACTTCTGGGAGGCCTGTGGCAGATGGAGGTGGATGGGGTTGGAGGAGAAACATTTACTAATGGCTGTCTTTCTGTGCTGTTGACACAGGACTGAGGACGGGGTTCCATGGCTTTCTCCTACCTCGGAAGGGCGCTGCACTGCTCTGACGGTAAGGTGATGCCATCCCGTGTCTGGCAGAAGACCTGTCTGTGCTGCACAGCTAGGCGAGGCCCGATGCACGGTCCATTGCACTGGGAAACAGAAAAATATGGCATATGTGAGGGGGGAAGGCTGTCTGGTGATTGTGGCCCTCAGCTCATCTGCTTTGGGCCATCTAAAGGACATTCACTGGCTTGCTTGTTCCGCAGCTGACAGCGAGCTTTCCCTTGGCCTGTGAACAGAACATTCTACTAGCAAATGGCAGCGTACAGCCATTAGGGATTGCCGACCCTCTCCCAGGTGTACTCTACGAAAGATGCTTTTGGCGAAATGTGCTGCTAAACTTTAGAGCTGAAGATCTTTAAGTCTTCCTTCCCCCCTGCAGACCAGAGGGTAATTTAGTTTGTTTTCTTGCAAACTTCATCCAAATAATTGAGCCCATCATTCCTTTCCTATCTTTGGCTTCATTTTCCCCAGGTTAAACCCAGGATGGTTGCACAAAATTAGATTTAGCTATGTGTAGTCTGTTCCTGCTTATTGTGTGATATATGCTTCCGGAGATTGTTATGCTTTTCCCAGCTGCCAGCGCCAGGCTCTATGAGAAGAAATACCCTTAACAACAATGGTGCCCATAAAATACAACAGCAGCAAGCCTTTGGCCAACATCTGCTGTATAAGTAAGAGGACAGATGTCCCTTGGAGGTTAATGTAGAACAAAGACTCTTGTGGGGGAAGGGCAGTTCTTGGTCTTCTGAGGTCCACAGTGGACTGTTAACCTTTAAAATTATAAACAGAAAACTTATGTTCATTGAAATTTTTTCTAGCAAGAAGCTCCAGCTGTCAGCAGATGCTCAAAGAATCTTAGAGGTTAAAAACCACCCAAGGGAAGGATTTAAGGTAAAAGTAGCCCACTGAAATCAGGTAAGTATGCCTAAAGTCTGTGAGGGCTCCTGCTGTAGCTATGTAAGCTGAGACTTGTCAAACTCATACTGCCACCAACTGATGCTAGAAGATGTGAACTCAGAAACTAGAGATGGGGTCTGAAGGGTCCACTGTGATACTGTTGTCCATAGAAATTCAGGAGAGTTGGGGAAAATGTGAAAGTGCCCCCTGACCCCAACAATTGGGAGTTTTAAAATACCATATGAAGCACATAATAAAATGGTTAAGTGTTACCCTCAAACTTGGGAGGTTTTTTTTGCCATACTTTCTTCTAATATTTTGTCTGTCTTTCCCTCTCTTCTCCAGTATGAATATATTGACCCCGTTTTTAAAAAAAAATTCTTTGTTTGTTAAATGTAATTTATTTCAATTGCTCTGCTTTTGGTTTGCTAACTGTTCTGCCTGTTCACATCTGCTCTAAAACCCCTGAGTGAAATTTCATTTCAGACATGGTATTTTCAGCTTCAAGATTTCTGTTCAGCTAATTTCTATAATCTCCATCACAGTTTAGTTATTTGGCCATGTTTTCCTCAAACTCTGAGCATTTTTAAGAAAGTTGTTTTAAAGTCTATTCTTTAGAACATGTCTGATGTCCTAGTTCTTCAGGAATGATTTCTGTCATTTTACTTTCTTCCATAAATGTGCTATGTATGTTTCTGTTTCCCTGCCATTAAAAGTAGGCATTTAAGAAAAGAAACACCCCTCATAACCCTTTTTATCATTTCTGTGCATGGGCATGCTCTAAAATTGGGGCTCGGCCTGAGACGAAAGTTTAACGATGTCTCAGTTCTTTTGTGAACACGTCTTAGCATCTGACTATCTCAGTTCCTTGGTATATGTGGTTGTACTTGAATGTCTTATTTTCTGAGGGAGAATCACCGGAAATCATCCTCAGGACTTTTAACAGTCTCCACCTGTAATCTCTGGTCCTTGGTGGCTGTCGGTTTGTGATTCCCTTGCTGCTTCCACAAGTCGTGGTTAGGTTAGCGCGCTTGAGATCTGAGGTAGGTGGGACAGAGAGCAGACCTTCAGGTAGCCTCTGACAGACGAGAACATTGCTAAAAGGGCCTTCTCTTCTCTTAATAGATTCATGGAAGGAAATGGGTGACCAAGACTGCATCATACTGCGAAGGTAAGGAACGGGTTTGCAGTTGTTTTTTTCCTTATTGGGTGTTTGTTTGGCTGCTGTGGGCATTTGACTGTTTTTCCAGTTCCTACAAGGGTAAATTCAGCCAATTTTGGGTTGTGTTTTCATGTCTCTGTGGTGAAAAAAGGACCTAGACTTTCTAGTCTGAGATTCTGTTGATGTACTTTGACAAAAAGTGGGGATTTTTGAAGGAACAATATGTCCCCAGTAGCTGTTTTTTTCCAGTCAGACTTGTAACTCCATTCATTGCTGGGTTGGCTTCAGTGCCAGATAGCACATTGAAATTGCCCTTCACAGGGAAGGGAAACTGACCAGCTATAGATTAAGGTCTAGTGGGTATTGGTCAATACTTACTCTATAATTTTTTTTCGGATACATTTTTATAGTACTGACCCTTCTGGAATGACTTTTCTGTGAATATACTTTCTCTATTTGTTCTTAGTAATAATCTTTTCCTCCTTCCTCTTACTGCAGTTTACTTAGTGTTCCCTAACTGTCTGTCCTGTCCCTTTTCCTCCCAAAGGGTGATATGACCCATGAGCCCAACCACTGCCTGTCTACTGATGCTTATCGAATTGATAATATTTAGCCAGTTTTCTCTCAGATCTCTACGTTCAACTTCTGTCTCCTAGGATTTTTCACAAACATAAAGATCTTCAATTTCCTATTTTCCAAATTCACCTTTTTTTTTTCTGTATTCCTACCTAGTTGTCAGTCCATAAACCTGAGACACGTCAGCTTCCTGATATTCAAGGGACCACCACAGCCATATGAATCACATTTTCACACTGGGGTCACTTTCATAGGCTCTCTTTCCATTGTCCAATGCCTTCATTCTAGTCAGTATAATTTATCACCTAAACAAAATTGAATTCCAAATTCACTTAACTATACTGCGGACCAAATAATCTGGTCACAACTGTCCTGCTTAACAAGTTTTCTAGGTGTTCCATGTCCCAAAAAAGTGGAATTCATAATATTATCCAAATGCCTTATTCAACAACAGTTTTCTTCATGATCTCACACCTTTCCTGCACACAATCTAGGGTTACTGTTGCCTTCATTTCTTCACATATTTTTATGGGACATCCCCTCCCCCCCAACAGGTGCCTCATTAATGTATGTTGAATTAAAAGAGGAAAGCCCACATATTACATGAAATCAGGTTGTTAGAACTGAGAAAGTGGTTTTAGTTCTACTTAGGCTAAAATCAGTATGCTTTTCAGATTTGGAAGATATAGGCAGATGGAGGACATGACACTCTTCTATTTGCATGACACTGTTTCAAAAGGATCTTTTTTTTTTTTCAGAAATCATTACCAGTTTCACAGAATTAGATGTTTAATGAGCACCTACAGTTTGAAACACAATGCAGTAATAGCACTAGAAGAAATGTATGGATGGGATTTTGAGAGCAAGCAGTTCCCTGTAGTTTGTAATACCTCAAGCATTGCTACTCTTTCAAAGTATGCTCCTTGGGCCAAGAGCATCATCATGTGAAAACTTGAGAAATTCAACACACAAAGCACTATTTCAAACCTGTTATATAAGAATTGCATTTCCCCCCCCCCCCCCAATAAGATCTGCTGGTGATTCATATTAAAGTTTGAGATATACTTGCCCAGAGGGTTTTAGAACAAAGAATGAGAATTGTTTAAGGGGAAGGAAGGGGGAAAGTCCTATTTCTCTGTTAGGTAAAATAATCACCAAGAATGATCTGTGTGCACTCATGTTCCCTTGAATGGCCTCACTGATATGGTAGAGGGATCTGTTCCCAATTGTGATTTCATGCTGCCAAGTCTCAAGGGCCTAGAAGCAGAGCTATCAGAAGCGAGCTTTTCCAGGTAAGAGAACAATGAACTCATGCCTTTTTATGGAACACAGAGTCAGTGGAAATTAGGGGTGAAGGGTTGGTAGGTGCCAGACATGAGCCTCTGGGTAAATACAGAGGAATACTTCTATGCATTATATTTGACTCATCAGGGACACAATGACCTGGACACTGTGTGTGAACTCTGACCACATTTCTCCCAAGTGACATTTGTTCACTACTGGTGGCAATAATATATATTTTTTTACTTAATAAAAATCAGTTTGCTTTATAGCTGGAGGAATATTAATGCACTAATATGTAGATAGCTAGCCCCAACATATTTTGAGTTGCTAACTATATGAACTAATGTAAATGAAAGTGAATAAAGATTTGAGCACTTTGTGGATATTTTGGATTGATCCTGATACCCAAGCCTAATTGTAAGGTCAGAGTATGGGTCAACACACTGGCTTTTTGTGTGTGTCACACACACACACACACACACAAAAAAAAAAAAAACAACAGAGGGTGGTCAAATGAATAGGATAACTATTCTTTGCCTTATCTTCTGACACTGAGAAAAACCTAAGCCTTTAATGGGGTTCCTGAATGACTATCACTTCCCTGTGCTGGCAGGATCTGTTACTAAGATTTGCTGTTCCCCACAGTGAATCTTCAATTTGTTCAATCTTTCAAGTAGCAAACGAAATTTTCTCTCTAAATAGTCACTGAGGTTCTTCCTATTAAAAAAAACCAGACAGGTACAAAATGGAGTCACTGGTGGTAAGCCCAATGACACCAAACCAAGACATAATATCTAACCTAATTAAAGTCTCATCCTCTCCCAGGTGTGAACTCCTAAACTAGTCCATCTGAAATTGCTTGTTAGCAGTAGATCTTCAATATCCCCTGAAAGCAGGTGACTTTGCCATAAAATTTTTTTTTTTTTTTTTTTAAAGAGACTAGGTCTTGCTATGTTGCCCTGGGCTGGTCTCGAACCATGGACTTGTGATTCCCAGTCTCAGCCTCCCGTCCTAGGCTGGGATAAAAGCCACATGCTACTGTCACTGGCTAAAATACTATTTTCTTATCCCACTCTTTAACTGTTTTTAAGAGTCCTTCAGGTTGTGCAACTCATTAGAATTCCTTTCTATGTGACTAGTTGAGCTGCTGCCATGTTAAAGAATTGTTGAAAAAAACTAATGAGATCTTTATCATACGAAGTTATACGCAGTTGATTTGGTGGTAGCATTTTTGACAGCATTGGGAACCAAAGGCAGTTTCCAACATTTTGAGTTTATCTTTCTTGCTGTTTCCAGAGGATATGAGTACATTCCTTTTGTTCTTTAAAAGGATTTTAATTCAAGTACCATTGCATTATAATGCTATGTTTCGTTATGTAGGCATCATTACAAACAGGGACTAAATACAAGTTCACTACTAAAAGTCAAGTTCTGTCAAGTGTAAATATTGATCACTTTTACTCAATTTTTCTTTTTTGTGTAACCACTAATTTATAATCTGGCCTTAGAGTCTTTGATTAATATACCTCAGATGAATGGTATTTGTCTTTTTGAATTTCTCCCTCTGCCTTATTTCACTAACCATAATAATCTCTATTTAATCCATGCTGTAATGAGGATTTTTATTTTGAGACTAAGTCTCGCTATGTTGCCTGGGGTAGTCCTGATCCCATGGACTCAAATGATACCCAGCCTTCCAGGTGGCTGGAATTACAGGCACCTACCCACTGTGCCCAGCTGCTTTTTTTTTTTTGAGACCAGGTCTCGCTATGTTGCCCAGGGTAGTTGCAAACTCAAGCCTCTTGCCTCTCAGCTCTTGGATTACTGGTGTGTGCTGCCAATGCCTGGAAAGAGGATTTAATCTTTTTTTTTCCAGTGGGAAGAAAACAAGTTACAGATAGGTATACATATTACAATACCATAATTACAAAATTATAAATCATGCAAATGTTATTTACTCATATATGTGATTTAAAGTTTCAAGTACCACAGGAATGATAAACATCAAATCTAATATACTGATTATTTCTGGGAATATATAATGGGGAATAGGATAGAAGAGATGTCCACATGGAATGTCAACTATCTCTGTGATGGCTGATTTTTTAAAATTTAATTAAAAAATTTTGCATACATATGTGTATTTTTATATATATATGTGTGTTATATATATATATATATATATATATATTTGTGTACCCCAGGGGTAAAGAGGATTTAATCTTTTTATCCAGTCATTTGTTGAACCTAGTGGTGCATATATCTGTTTGAAATGGTATTTTTATATTTTTTGGGTAAAAAAGTAGATAGCTAGATAATTTACAATTACCTTAAAAAGTTTAATATAAATAGATGCACCAGTTTTACTTCCCATTGTAGGCATTCTCACAAGTGTGAGGTGTTGCATCCATTTTCCTAAAAGTAAAAGATGTTGTTTGTCTTTTGGTCATCATCTATACATCTTCTTTGGAGAAATTTTTTCAGATCCTCTATTCATTTTTAAGTAGGGTTGTTGGCTTTATGTATCTGGATATTAAACCCTTATTTCTCTTAACTTTGGAGTCTAGTCACCAAAAACAACTCTTAGGTTGATGTCAAGGAGTGTGTTGTCTATATCTTTAATCTATTTTGATTGGTGCAGTAGTGGCCTAGTTTCATTCTTATTCATGTGACTATTCAACTTTCCCAATACCATTTGTTGAAGAGATTTTCCTTACTGCATAATAAACACTTGATTTTTTGTTGTGAATTAGCTGTTCATATATATGTGGTTTTATTTGGGGGTTATAACTTCTTTTCCAATGATCTGTGTGTTTTTATTCTAATATCAAGTCATTTTGATTTCTATTGGTTTGTGTGACATTGAGTGTGATAACTCAATTTTTCTATTTCTGATAAAAATACTACTAGGATTATAGGTTGAATTGAATCTCTGTACTCTTATTATTTTTTTTTTTTGAGACTAGGTCTCACTATTTTTGCCTGTGGAACTGTAGGCTCACATTGCTGGGGTACCACAGACTCAAGCAATCCCCAGCCCCAGCTTCCCAGGTAGCTGGGATTACAGGTGTGCACCACCACCAGCTATTTTTTTTGGGATTAGGTCTAGCTATGTGTCCCCGGCAGGACTTGAACTGCGATCCCTGGCTTCCTAGGCTGCCACTTACAGGCATGTGCCACCATGCCCGGCCTCTCTGTACTCTTTCAAGTAACATTGTTTTAACAAACTCTTGAAGTTGGACTACATTTCTATATCCTTGAACAATTATAGGTTTCAGCATACAGATCTTTTACCTCTATGGTTAAATTTATTCTGATATTTCTTTTTTATATGATTGTTTTCCTGACTTCTGTTTGAGCTAGTTTGTTACCAGCCTGCCACTTTATTTTAATAACTTACAGACTTTGAGATTTTTCTATGTACATTATCAGATAATCTACTAATCTTGATGATTTTACTTCTACCAACACAACTTGTGTTCTGATCTTAGAGGAAAACCCTCTAAGAAATATAATTAATTATATTTATACTTAATGTGTGATATCCCACAGCTAAACAGCAAGAAGCTGGAGGTTTTTTTCTCCAAGATAAAGATATGGAAGAAATAAAATTAGCACTTTTCAGAGGATCTGATAAAATATAAAAAAAAAAAACCCTGAGGACTCCACTAAAAATAATTACTGGAAATAAAATATAAAACCTAGAAACCTGACTATAAGTTGGAAACAAGTTAAAAACTTGTTTGAAATGAAGAAGCCAAGTTTAATCTACAAACTTGATAAAAACAAGCCCATGAAGTAACCTGATAAGGACTTGAGAGTGAAGGACTGGAGGAAGAGTGTAGACAGCTGATACTGAAAAATGGCCCAGAATCAGACCCTGATAAAGTTATAAAAATCCAAGAACCACAGAGGCAAACAGAGTAGAGTTGAGACTGGCTTGAGTATAACCCTGGATAAGGCCTAGTTCTCTGCCTCTGGAATTTAACCTGCTTTCTAACCATAAACCTCTCTGTCAGCAAGACCTACTGCATGACTACCAGACCCTTGAACTACAAAGATTTCTGCGACCAGATGAAGCCGCATGAGCAGTGGACACATCATGCAGGGACATCAGTCAGGTACTTTAAAACATAATGAAATTCTCTGAGAATCAATCTCTTATGGAGACTTGCTTCTTGCAACAAATCCCATTTACTATTGTATCAAAAATATTTAAATACCTAGGAATAAATCTAACACAAGAGGTGAAGGGCATGTACAATGAACATTTTAAGACATCATTAAAATAAACTGACTTCACCAAGAAGGAAGACAAAAAATACATTCTCTCTCATGAATTGCAAGAATAAAAATTGTTGAAAATGATCATTTCAGCAGAAGCAATATAGAGATTCAATGGCATTCAGAACAAATGCTATTAAAAATTTTATGGAGCCACAAAAGATTCAAATAGCCAATGTGTTCCTGACCAAAAAAATTTAGCTAGAGGCATCACACTCCAAGACTTCAAACTATACAATGATAGTAGACACATAGGCCAATGGAACATAATTAAAAGCCCAGAAATAAACCCATACTTACATTTTAGACAGGCAATCTAAGATAACTAAACCAAGAATATGATAAAGAGCTCTTAAAGAAATGGTATTGAAAAAACATGCAAGGAAATGAACCTTTACTATTACCATACATAGATACATGAAGACTGGAAACTATAAAATACCTAGAAGAAAAAGTCAAAATGTTCCCTGGTATTGGCTCCTGGGATGTCATTTGTAACTTCACTCCACCAAGAAGGAAGACAAAAGCAAAAATAAACAAATTGGACTATGTCAAACTTTTTAAAAAAAATTCTCTACCAGAGGTTGTAAGAGGGAATTAGTAGGCTCTGCCTTCCAGGCCCAAGCCTAGTAGGGCTGGAGGTGGGAGTTAAGGTCCTTCTGATGGCTCAGGCCCTTGGAGACTTCCAGCACGTTGCTTGGGGGGGGGTGTGTGAGTACTATGCCACTAGGTCTTGGGGTGGGTTTCCCCCCCTCTGCTTTACTCCAATCTCAATCAGATCTACACTAGGAATGAAAAAACCAATTCTAGCTGCTTATGTTTTCCTTCATTTTTGCCAGCTAGCTATAGATGTGTCCAGAAATGGATTTCTGAATTGTAACTCATGAAGGAAGGGTTTTGGACTACATCAAATTAAAAAACCTCTGTACAGAAAAAACAAAAAGAAACCCAACCAGATAGGAAAAAAATTTTGTTCTCCATACTTAACAAAAACAAAGCAAAAAACCTAAAAGACACTTCTCCAAAGAAGAGATCCAAATGGCCAACAGGCACATGAAAAACTATTCAACATCATTAGCAGTAAAGGAAATGCAAATCAAAGCCACAATGAGATACCACCTAGACCAGTAAGAATGGCCCACATTCAAAAAACGGAACAACAAGTACTGGTGGGAACGTAAACTCATCCAGCTACTATGGAAAGCTGTGTGAAGGACCCTCAAATTAATGAAAATAGAACTATGATTTGACCCAGCAATTGCTCTTCTGGGAACTGATCCAAAGGAGACCTCAGTGTGGGTACAAAGGGACATCTGTGCTCGGATGTTTACTGCAGCACTATTTATAATTGCAAGGACATGGAAAAATCACAAATGTCCCAAGACAGATGACTGGATGAAAAAGATGTGGTATATATACACAATGGAATATTATTTATCAATTAAAAATGACAAGTATGATGATTTTTCTGGTAACATGGATGTACCTAGAAAAAATCATATTGGCAGAAACAAGTCAGAAACCAAATGGTCTCACTAATATATGGGATATAAGAAAAAGAGGGGGAAGTCAAAACATGCTAAGAGCAAAACTCAAGTACACAACAGGGGGAGGTGGGTGATCCCCCAGGGAAAACAAAGATGTGAAATATATATATAAAGGAAGTAATAATGGCCCTGGATACACTCACCACCTGGGTAGGTGGATGAGCATGATTGAAACCACTGAGACAAGAAAACACTAATTCAAAAGGACACCTGTATGCGCACGTTCACTGCAGCTCTGTTTACAATTGCCAAGATTTGGAAACAAGCCAAATGCCCCAAAACAGACGATTGGCTAAAAAAATAAATGGTCCATATACATGATGGAATACTATGCACCAATCAAGGAGGACAAATACATGTCATTCGCAGCAAGAAGGATGGAACTAGAAAGACTCATATTAGCAGAAATAAGCCAAAAAGAAAAAAAAAATACAGGATGGTCTCATTCAGATGATGGATATAGGGAAAAACAAATGAATAAGAAAAATAACAACCCATGGAGTGAGGGGGGGAAGAAGGCGAGGGAGGCAAAGATCAGGATGGTAAACAGGTGTTAGCAAAGAGGAAAAGCCCCGGGGTACACAATAATGTAATATAAATTAAATAAAAAAAAACCATCACAGGGATAGTTGATATTCTCTGTGGATATCTCTTTTATCCTATTCCCCATTATACATTCCCAGAAATAATAATTAGTACACTGGGTTTGATGTTTGCCATTCCAGTGATATTTGAAACTCTTAAATCACACATCAGTAAATATATTACTTTGCATGCTTATAATTTTGTAATTAGGGTATTGTAATATGTATACCTATCTATGTAACTTCCTACACACACCAAAAATCTCCTAACTAGGATATTGGAGAACACCCCCGTTTGTTACTTCTATAATTGTATCCGAATTTCATGTTGTCTTAAAGTTTTAAAACTTACAATATTTGTTATATTGATATCTTGTTGTATCCTAATTTTCTTTTATTTATACGTTTTAAGCCTGAAATAAACGGTATAGTTTAAAAAGAAAAAAAAAAAACAAACCACTGAGACAAGAGATTGTGGTAACCTGTAACAGAATATCTACCTACATTGTTTCTAGGGCTGGGGAACCAAATCCCTGGTACAGAGTTTTGTCCAATGTGAGTGAGACTCCCCTTTACCAATCAACGGGGGAAGAAAGCCACAGAGATGTGGCTCTGTCCCCATGGCAGAATGCCAAACACGAGAGGAGAGGGGCTGGACCAACCACTGGGAAGTCTGTCCCTAGTGGGAAGCTTCTTCACTGCCAGTAGCTGGGAATTGGGCTCCCAAGACACCAAAACTACATGGCACAGAAGCAGCACCATGTGACAGACACCGGAAAGGAGCCTGCAGAACTGCACTATGTACCTGCTCTACAAGAGGTCCTTGATGTGCTTGGCCCACTACCTATCTCAGTCACTCCTGGAGATCCAAGCAGCCTGGTCTTTTGTGATCCAGGAGTGTGAGTCCTCACCCAGGAAAAAGGATATTGCTTCAGAAGAAAAGACCAGTGGCCAAGAACTGACCAATTACTTGCAGCATGAGGAGTTGGAGTAATCAGAAGGGGGTTCAGTATGGAAGGAAGGGTCATATCTAAAGGGGATAATCACCATGCAACTATGACCACTATTGTATGAAAATTAGAAAATAATTTTACATCATATAGCTGACAGGGGTGTGGTATTCAAGATAAAACAGACAAGCTTAATAGACACTTCTCCAAAAAGGACAGACAGATGTCAACAGGCATATAAAAATGTGTTATGTATACTTTACTGTACACTTTTGAGAATGGCCTATATCAAAAGACCAGAAACAATATTAGTGAGGGTGGAGACAAAAAGAAACCCTTGTACACTGTTGGTAGGAATTGAGATTCCTATGGAAAACAGTATGGTGGCTTCTCAACATATTAAAAAATGATCATTCATATGATCCAGCAATTCTTAATAGATAGCTCTACAGAGAATGCAGAAACACTAATTCAAAGGGATATTTGTATTCCTATATTTATTACAGCACTGTTCACAATAGCAAAGTGCCCAACAGATGAATGACTCTGTGTGTATGTCCTGCACACATGAATTCTTACCATTTGTGACAACATCGATGAAACTGGAGGGATTATGCTGCAGAATATACCAGAAGGAGAAAGATTTGATGGTTTCAATAAAATATAGACTATAGAAGACAAAACTAATGATCAGAAAAAAATAAAAATCTAGAAATTTGACTTAAAAAATTGAGGCCCAATGAACTATGGTAAAAAAAATTTGTGTCTTGGTGGTGGGTGTGAACCTATATTATGAATCCCAATCTCACCTCAATAAAATTCTTTTTTAAAAAAGCAAAGAAAGTCATGATTTATGAGTACCACACAGAGGCGAGGTAGAATACTATAAGAACTTCAGAACAGTCAGGGAATGACACTAAAGACTTGAATTTTAACATATCCACAGGGTTAATGTTGATAAAAAGGGTGAGGAGCATGTTTATGTAAGACAACAAGCTCAAGATGGAGTCCATGTGTTAAGCTACATGTCCTCAAACCAAGACTAAATATCTAAGCTGATTGTTCTTTTAGGCCCTCTCAGGAATGTAATCTTTACCAAGCTGGAATTACCTGTTCAGCACTAGTATAAGGACCTTGCCTCAGCTATATGCTCTTTGCCTGTTCCCACCCTTTTCTACCTATAATTGTTTTTCATTTTTTTATATAGCTGTTTGGAGCTCCTTTTTACATGCTAAATGGGATGCCACCAGATTCGTGAGTTGTTGAGTTTTAGGATCTTTACAATTTGAGTTTGGTTTTTATATCCAAAAGAGCCCCTATCCTTACTGGGCTCAGTTAAACTGCAGTTCCTGGGTCCCCTTTAGTTAACCTCTTGCAGAGAATTGGGACTTTCCAATGGAACCCACTTCACCTGGGAATTCTCTAAAACTCTCCCCAGGCTTGTGTCTATGCTCCATCAACAATTGGAGGGGGTAGCCTGGACATTTTTTCAGAGAACTTCCTCTGGTGATTCTAACTGTGCAACCCAGTTGAGAATCTCTGCCTAGAAAACCACTGCAGTCCCCAGATGGACGTCATCAGAGGTGGAGAGAAATTAAGGAGCAGTGTGATTGTAAGTTAGGGCAAGAAAGAATTATCAGAAGCTCTGGGCTTTAGGAAGGATACTGGGTAGGTTAGTGGATTACCAGGTGGGAATGTGAAAGCATGATCACAGAGCATGTGGCATTTATACTTCCTACTGAGGCAGCATCCACACATTTAGATTCACCTTGTAGATAAAACCCTCTCTGGCCTCTTACCTGGCCCCAGCTGGAGAAGGCCCACTCCACACACAGCTGTTGGTTACAGGCCTGGGTGTCCACCGGCCGTTTGGCGAGCTGGGTGCACATATCATTGGACACAGGAGTGGAAAGCCCAGAGGCTTTTAGCTTCTGGCAGGTCACCCGGCGGGTCTGGACACCTCCCCCGCAGCTCCGGGTGCAGGCAGACCAGGAGGTCACCATCCACCTGGAGAGAGGAAGAGGAGTCAGGCCTTAGGGAGAGACATGATGTCACATACTCCCAGAAAAAGGCGTAAACATCCCCTGTTCACAGTATCTTCTTGGGTCATCAACTGAAAACACCCTCCCCAAATATCTGTATCAAATTTCTGCAGCTGGTGAATGCCACCTTATTTGTAAAAAGAGTCTTTACCAATATAATTAAGGTTTTCAAGATGAGATTTTCCTAAATCTCACTAGATCCTAAATCTTATTACCAGTGTCCTTATAAGATTAAGGTGGAGGGATGTTGGCTGCAGATATGGAGGAGGTGGCCACAGAGGTTAGATCCATGTGGCCAAGTGTAGAACTGGTATAAGGGGCTAGGAGTGATTTTCCCCTGGAGCCTTCCACAGTGGGTACAGCCCTGCTGATTTTGGACTTGGCAATGGTAACTTATTTCCTACTGAGGCAGCATGCACACATGTAGATTTACCTTTCAAATAAAACCCTTTTTGACCCTAAAAAAGTGAATACATTTCTGTTGTTTTGGTAATTTCTTATAATTGTCACAGGAATGAATCCCCTTAGGAAATTGACAAAATAGGTTTATTCTGAAGAGTGATCTACAGATTGTTACCTCAGCTTGACAATGGTCCGAAGGTCTTGAGCTGGCAGACAGACTGCAGGGAGAGAGCCCTTTAGCTAGCTGTCCTCCTGTAACTCTGGTATTGCCTAAAGGTACCCAAGGGTGTGGCAGGACTATTTTCTAGGGAAGTCACTTCCTGACCCAGGAGGCAACCTGGGGCTCACTATACTTTTAGCCTCACCTCAACCTGTATCTCCTTTGCTTTTCTTTAATCCCTCTGTAACATGTGAAATTCTTTCCAGCTTTCTAGATCAATTTCCCACTGTTATGAGTCACCGTCCACAGTCTTACCGCTCTTAGAGTGCTGCATATGTGGTAGAAAGTAGTTCTCAGAATATTGGATTCCAACTACAGTTTGGATTCTCAGAAGCAAGATTGACCAGGACAGTGATCGTGACTTGTCATGAAGTCAACCCATGATCTGAGAAACACTCTTTGTCCATATAAAAACCCCAAAGCATTCTCTTTGCATATCTGCAACCTAGGATAATTCTCAAAGAGGAGCAAGAAAGAGAAGACAGTTTTGGGGGAAAACAGTAAGGAAAGACTTGGTGCTTTTCAGACATGTAATTGACTTTACTGCCTGAGGAAGTTTTCTAAATGACATCACCTATGTAGGTCAAAGAAAGACTTCCCAGAGCTATTTAAAAAGATAACGTGGGAGACAACAGTTTGTATGAAAGAAGTGCCAGAGTACCCCAAAGCCTGGTGGGAAAGCCAGTACTGGTGGCCCTGTGGCCACACCTGGTCCTTAGGAAGAGAGCAAGTGCAGGGCCAGGGAACAAACATCTCCCCAAGCTGGACCTGTGACTTATTTAGTTTGTTGGAACTTCCTGCTCCATTTGCCCTAGAGAGAGATGACTGCATGCAGATTCCCAACCCACAGGAGCGGAGCCACTTAGGAAGCAGGCAGAGGTGTTTTAAAGCTCCTGGGGGCACTGAAACCCAAGCACAGGCAGCCATTATTTCATTTGCAGACGTAAATGAGGCTGATTGACTCCGACCATCACCACAGCAAATCAAAAAGTGGTTGGCATTTCCAAGACCTCTTCTTCATTTCACAGAGTTTGGCAAGGGCAGTCTTCCAGTCTCTCATATCCCTGGTGAATGTCAGACCTGCATTTCAATCAACTTTTATTTCCAAATATACATTTCAGCAATTTTTCAGGAGCTGGGGTGGGGGTTTGAGAAAGGAGAGGTCTGGGCTATGTTACAGTTCAGGAAGGGTATTAAAGGACATTAATCATTCCCGTGGAAACCTTCCCGTCAGCAAGTTAAACTGCTGATATTAATGAGCATGTTTCATATTTCATTGAGTCTCTCCTGGTTTCAGCTGCTCCTTATGAGTCAGCTGGCAAAACACAAAGTGGTTGCCTAAATAGTGTATGAAAGTCCCACAGATAAGCAGTAAAGGGGTATTTCAGGGTCCAGCCAAGTCTCTGCAGGCCTAGGGGCGCCATGCTGGTAGCAAATCTAAGCCCATCCATTATCCCTTTAACTTCTGTCTGAAGATTGGGTGGGGGTGCTAAGCAGGGCTCACAGCTTCCCCAAGCTCAAGGACAATGAAAGAGGCAGGAACCATGGGTGTCATTCTGAACTAGGAAAGGAACCCGAATACAGAGGATATATGTTCAGTGTTGAGGGAGCTGTAGAAAATAAAGATTTCAACTTTAGAAGGATAACACTTCAGTAAGAAAATAAGAAGACAAGCTTTCCTCAACTGGATGGGCCCTGATTAGTACAGAAGTTTAAAGTAAGAAGGAAGGGAAAGGTTGGGGTAGAGGACAGTATCTCCTATCCCTTCAACACTTTACACGTTTCTTCTCTTACCAACTAGAGAGTCATCAGTGACTTATTGCAGGATGGAAGCTATCTCTTTCCAAGGCTTCTGCTCCCCAAATGACTTTCAGGCACTGGGGTAGTCCTTAGGTGGCTGACTGATGTGCAAACACAATCAAGGGAGGAGGCTCATTCTAAAGGATATTTTCTGCAGGGCCTGAGAAGCCTGCGCCTACAGGAAAAGAGCAGGCATGTGGAGGGCAGACCCCCCCCCTTCCCTACACTCAGAGTCTCTCCCTTACAGATCTAGACAAAGTCAGGGCCCATCCTTGGGAATTGGGAAGGCCTGAGTCAGTCATACTCACCTCGAAGGGCAGTCTCTCCGGTTACAGGCGATGGGCTGCACAGCTGGACGTACCTTCCCTGCACAATGATCTGGGTTGACCTCTGTGCCATTCAGTAGACACCTGAGTCGAGGCTGCTGAACACCCCTGTTACCACAGGAGGCTGAGCAGGTTGCCAGTCTGTCCACAGACCACCAGTAATCTGTCAGAGGAGGAGGGTCACAGGTGAAATTATTGGAGGAACTGTATGCCCTTCATGAACTCTACTCACTGATGTTTTATGCACTCCATCTCCATGCCAAAGAGATCCTAGGTACTGAGGATGGCAACTCCCATCATGCCATGGATCTGCCATGATGCTTGACTCCTTGAAAGGGAGATTGCTGGGAACTACTGGTGTTGTTAAGCAGCCATGCTTGGTATAAAATCAAAGACCTGAGCCTGCAGGGGGCTGCTTGGTTTTACCTGCCTTCAGTGTGCACCAGGGAGACCTGATATTGACCAGTTGACCAATTATCATATTGACCAATTAATCTTTTTTTCTCTGTGCCACCCCCATTTTTTTTTTTTTTTTTTGAGACTAGGTCTTGCTATTTTTGCCCGTGGAACCGCAGGCTCTTGTTGCCCGGGGTACCACAGACTCAAGCAACCCCCAGCCTCAGCTTCCCAGGTAGCTGGGATCACAGGCGCGCGCCACCACGCCCAGCTGTTTTTTGGAACTAGGTCTCGTTACGGGCCCCAGGTGGGACTCGAACCGCGATCCCTAAGCCCAGGCCGCTTCATAGGCTGAAGCTTACAGGCACGAGCCACCGTGCCCGGCCTGCCACCCCCATTTTTATTTCTCTTGCAAATAAATTTTTTTAAACCTTTCTCTGTGTACCTCCCCTTGGGTCTTGTTATGAGGTTTGTTAAGCAAACAGGTGAGAACTCACTCCCATTTCACCATTCCATTTCCATTTGGGGTTGCTCTATAACAAAAAGATGATACTTTATATTTCTTCTGAGCTGGGTAGTGAGGATTGAAGAGGGGACTAGGAGTGGGCAGGGGTGAGGGTAGGAACTAGGAGCTGTTATGCTCCTCCGTGGGGGCCTAATCCCAACCTATCTAAGCAAGTTCCATGGCCTCCAGGACCCTCAGTTGGCTCATCCATAAAATGAGTATAGCAGCCTTCACCTCATCAAGTTATCATGAGGAATGCATGTAATGAAAGTGGAGTCCTAGCTCAGTGCCTGGCACACAGAGAATCAGTGGCCATAATGCTTGTTATTATTAACACACTTTCTATTTCTTTTTCTATTGGTTTACCAGAAAGTGGGTATTTTTCAAGAGATATAAAAATATCAGATATTTTATAATCATATTTAAAAGTGCAGTTCAAGTCAGACTTTATGAATGTTACAGAAACAGCCTTTCCAGAGAGTACTTATTTATGTCAGAAATTATGTCAGTTAGAAAGGGAATTTCTTCTGATTTTCTCTTTGGGGGTCTGGGACTCACTGGTATGAAAGCTGTTAAAAATAACTATGGGCTGGTAAATTTTGAGTGTTTATTTGCAAGGTTGCGTATTACAAATCTTGTAGGTAGGTACTGGTTTCTGGTTTTCCACAGAGAATGGTTGGCAGGCAAGAAAATGGAATATTTACTTTCCTGTCTGGAAAGCCAAATGGCAGGGGAGGATGATTAAGGGAAACCCATGTACACAGACAGATCTCCATGCTTATATGTTATATTGCCACAAAAGCCTGTCCTTCCCACAGAATTCTCCACTTCAGAATTTATGCAGTGGAGTTTTGCTTTCCCTGAAAATATAACACATAGGCCACAGGTAGAACCAGCCTATGGAAACATGATTCAGCTTCTACTCTCTCAAAACTCCTGGAAATCAGAAATCACTTTTCTACTAAAGAATTAGATCCCTGTATGGACTCTCTTGTTCAAGAATCAGCCCACCATCTATAACCTGAAAGGTTTCTTACCTTGGATCACTAAAGAGGCCTTCTGCATAAGCGTTCCTGCCTCATTCTGAGCGAGGCAGCTGAATTCCCCTTGAGATCCGCCACTAATATTTGCGACCTGCAGAATCTGTCCAGCTGCCAAGATGTGATGTGTCAGTCCAGTGACATTGGAAACTGGCTGCCCACGGTGGAACCAGGTGATATTGGGCATAGGGTGGCCTCTGATGGGGCAGCCTAGGAGAGGAGGGAAGAGAAAGAAGCCAGTTGGTAAGCCATTGGTGAAGGACACATTCCTGATGAATCGTTCCAGTGTCTCCATGACTCCCGGAGTAGCTATGTGTCATGTAGCCATACCCATTGCTTTCACAAACCACCAGGAGGTTTTCATTCTCTAGGACTCTGAGAAGATGGTTATTATTCATTTAAGTAAAAATTCTTGGAGAACACAAAGAACCCATCTCTATCTTCTTAAACTTTTTTTTTTAGGGCCGGGCATGGTGGTGCATGCCTGTGGACAGCAGCCTAGGAAGCCACGGCAGGGGCCAGAGATCGTGGTTTGAGTCCCACCAGGGACATGTAGTGAGACCTAGTCCCAAAAAAATAGCTGAGTGTGGTGGCACGCGCCTGTAATCCCAGCTACCTGGGAAGCTGAGGCTGGGGATTGCTTGAGTCTGTGGTACTCCAGGCAATGTAAGCCTGCAGTTCCACAGGCAAAAATAGCAAGGCCTAGTTTCAAAATAAATTTGTTTTGTTGTTTTTATGGAGTGAAAACAATTTTTAAAAATATGAATACCCTAACAGGATCCTAGGACTAAGACAAGGGAATAAAACAACCATGACACCACTGCCAAACGTAAGTAAACATATTTTACTTAATTTTAAATTGAGGTAACAGTGGTTTATAACACCATACATGATCCACAGGTCTATATAGGATCCCTCCTCTTCAGATGTCTGTCCCCATACCACACCCACCACCAGGGCACCTTGGTTCTTTACCATAGTCCATTGGGACCCCTCCACACTCTGTTCACCAACCTCTCTTCCCAGTAACAAACCCTAGGAGTCTGACTATAGAATTGAAGTTATCTATGCTAACATTTTTTAAATGAAGGGATCGATATTTGCTCAATGAATATTGTTTTTCAAAAATTCAAAATTTAAAACTGTCAGCAGAAATGAAGCATAGAGCAGGAGGGGGGGTAAAATCAGGGGAGGGATGGGCACAAGAGATTAAGATGGTTCATGGGTGATAAGGTGGTGGGAAAACCTCAGGGTAGACAATGGTGTAAAAAAATACATATGTGCAATCAATAAAATGATATAAATATTAAAAATACTGTAATTAGTCCTTACATTGATTTTATGCTGAAAAAAACTTCAAATGCATTTAGCTGGAAAAATACTCTATAGTATACTCTATAATAGTAGAGTAGACTCTATAATAGCTAAGAATCAGATTTTAATTCATAATAAGTCTAATATCTCCCTATATTTTACTCTTTAAGTTGTTGCAAGCCAAAACTTTCAAGTAGATGTTCAATAATTTTAAACACTGATCTTTCACTAAAAGTGAAAAGCCTTGCCTTTCTGATAATTTTTCCTGAGCCAAATTGGACATGTACAATATGACTCCTCTGCATAGTCACTGAAATTGTTTGACATTTTGAAATGGTGAATCCATATCTTTTTTCTTTTAAATTCAGCATACTTGTTGGATTTGCTGTTGTGTCTGCACCAACATAGCTGACACAGAAAATTTGGAAGTTTAAAATGTAATAAATTATCTAAAATTAAAAACTCTGGTGGCTTACCTTTAATTAAAAAAATGTTGATTTGCAACAGAAAAACTGATTGAAATAATAAGCCGATTTGGTAAGGTAGCTGGATACAAAATCAACACGCAAAAATCAACAGCATTCATATATGCAAAGAATCAATCAGAAGAAGAAATTAGAAAAAAACACCCCATTTACCATTGCACCAAAGAAAATCAAATACTTGGAAATTAACCTAACAAAAGACATAAAAAGACCTATACAAAGAAAACTATAAAAACATTCTTAAAAGAAATAGAAGATGATGTAAAAAAATGGAAAGACATTCCCTGTTCATGGATCAGAAAATCAACATTATCAAAATGGCTATACTACCAAAGGCCATCTACAGATTCAATGCAATTCCAATAAAGATCCCAATGACATATTTTAAAGAGATAGAACAAAAATTACTGAAATTCATATGGAACAACAAAAGACCCTGAATAGCCAAAACCCTTTTGACAAACAGAAGAGAGAATAGAGATATTACTATTCCAGACTTCAAACTGTACTACAAAGCCATAATACTTAAAACAGCATGGTACTGGTACAAAAACAGACAAACAGACCAATGGATCAGAATTGAATATCCGGAAATAAAACCACACATATACAGTCAATCTTTGACAAAGGGGGAAAAAAACATACCCTGGAACAAGGATCTTCAGTAAATGGTGCTGGGAAAACTGGATCAAAACTTGTAAAAAAAAATGGACCAGGATAACACCCTCACACCCTGTACAAAAATTAACTCAAAATGGATAAAGGACCTGGAAGTGAGACCTGCAACCATAAAATACATAGAAGAAAACCTGGGCAAAACCCTTCATGAATTTCACCTCAGGAATCCATTTGGGGAAACAACTATGGCCGGTAAAAAAATGAAGGAAAACAGGGCATTTGGAGCTCCCCTGCCAGTGGGGAGTGAGGGGCGTCCGGGGCCACCTGGGTGAGTTCCCCCATGGGGGAACGGGGTGGGGGGCGAATCCCCACCCGCCAGTAAGTGGCCGTGGCCACTTACAAGCTGGCCTGTAATCCCGGCTACCTGGGAAGCTGAGGCTGGGAATTGCCTGAGTCTATAATACCCTGGGCAATGAGAGCCTGCGGTTCCATGGGCAAATATAGCCAAGACCTAGTCTCAAAGCCTGAACTCAGAGAAATTTCTTGACCAACACTGGCAGGAGGCAAGACCCCCAAAGTCTGACAACAGAGCCATAAGGAAAAAGCAGCAAAGCAATGGAGATGGGGATTGGATTGGAGAGGATGGCCTGCAGCAAAAAAACATGAACAGATCACAAATGAATATAACCTGGCCACCCAACACAAACTTAAGACTGAAAATCTAACAGCAAGTTTCGCCTGGACAACAACAATGCAGTCCCTCACCCAGAGAAAAGATACTACCATAGGAAAGAGACTAATGGACTCAGCACAGCTAATAAACAACAAAGAGTGGGGTGTGAGAGAATGGAGGGAGCACTGGAGGGAGGAGGGAGGGAGAAAATATATAACAGAGAGGTTGTAACCCAAAGAACAAAATAAAATTGTTTATATATTTAAAAAAATGAAGGAAAACATAAACAGCTGGGACTATATAAAACTAACAAGTTTCTGTTCAGCAAAAGAGACAATAAACAAAACAAAAAGAAACCCAACTGACTGGGAAAAAATTTTTGCCCTCCAGACAAGTGACAAGGGTCTGATAACAAAGATCCACAAAGAGCTCCTACAGCTCAACAAAAACAAAGCAAAAAACTCAATAAAAAAAT